>JASTWP010001037.1:0-93855 GCA_030770255.1 Temnothorax ravouxi | reverse complement strand
TCATTGATCATCGTCATCGTTCGATCCGTTTGGAGAAACGCAATATGATATTTGCAAGTCGGAGGACCGATTATGCGAGCCAAATACCGTTGATCGACATTATAAGCAGCGGAGTGTATCGCGCGAGTAAAAATATACGAGGCCGGGCACGGCTACACGGCAACTGATATGAAAGTCTAAGTCTACCTCACGGAGGGTAGAGAACAAGCAGAGAAGGGGGATACGGCAAAGAGTTCAGTTTACTGATAATAAACATCTTTCCCGAATACACAGACGATGCGGACTGGCCTGTCCGCATTTACACACCGTCGTGCCGAAACGTGCCCGCGGCATTTTCTGGCGATAACTACAACCGCGATAACTACTATTGCGTTAGAAAGCAAAGCTCTTCGTCCGGTCGGGAAATAATATTTCCTAATAATCTTGACACTAATCGTATAAACGTTTTGCTCATTTATTCGTACGGATTTCGCAGAAAGGAATGAAACGAGAAAGTAAATTGATGATATATAAGTTTTCGTTTAATATAACGACGCTGAATTGAATTCATAAATCCATAAAAATACTTTTTTAAATAAAAATATTTATTTTCTAACCGTGCAGGTCTAATAATCGTACAAATTGTAACTAGATTACTTTAATTAAATACTTGTTCGCGCACTTGTTAATGTAAGTGTTAGTGTTTGACCCGGCCGCGCGAACGCACCGTAAATCACACTATAACGCGATGATTAGTATATCTACGAATAAGGCTTCGCAAAATAAAAATCAATTTTCAAATTTATCAACAAATATACTACGATAACAGATAAAAATAATAAGATTTTTTTCAGGATGTAGTCGAGGAAAATTCATAGAACAGCAGCAGTTCGCAACACCTATTACTCGCAAATGTTTTAGATAAAATTGAAAATACTTTTAGAAGCAAGAAAGTAATGATTAGCAAAGAAAGACCTGTGATGTTCGCTGGAAACTATTCCGGCGATCGGATGAAGTCCAAATTTCCATACGGGTTCCAACATTGCAGTGCCGCGAACTTGATTTTCCGTGAATTTTCCTCATCCCGGTGCATCCGGAAACACAATGGCCGAATTACGAGTCCGTATGCATCGCCCTACGCGGAAAGGGGGAGAATTACGGCCCAATGAAAGTATAAAATGTCGCTCGTTAACGGAGCCAATGCCAGAAATCGCTGAAACTTGCCGGCAATAAAAGGTAACGAGTATTCGCGGGCTGTAAACATCCAGTGGAACGCTACTCCGGAACATTTCATAATCCTGTTACGAGGCACTTTGACTTTCGTGGCCAGCCGCGGCGTGTGTGCCCGTGTACGTACGTGTGATGCGCGCGCGGGGATTGAAAATAAAATTCTGCTATCGAGGTGCAAGTAACGGCGCGGCGTTGCCGTGCCGTGTAAGATTGTTGCATCGTGAGAAAATATAAAGGAGGAGAGAGAATATTGTCGGTGTGATCCTGTGCACGGGAGCGCGATTAAGATTCCTTCTGTCGCGTTAGACGGTCTTTTCGTGACACTTGACTCCGGATGAGTTATGAGGCCGACGAAAATAACATGCTATCGATCGGTTTTATCACATCAAAATGGTATCTACCTATTATATCTAACAGCCTCGATTACGTACGATTCTTATCGGATTCTTACGGATACTGATACTGCAATGCAACGTCTTAATATCTGTGACATATATCACAGGGTATGTCCCCTATCGTAAAAAGTATTTTCGCATTCACATTCCTAATCAAATTCACAATCGCAATGACACAGAATAATGATCTTCATTGACGTCCCAACTAAAAAAATTAAGGTACAGGCTGAAAGTTGTTTTTTTATCCTGCAAAAATTTCTGTCGGCAAGACGAGAGCGGCTCCACGATGCGTCGCGTCGCGAACGTATGAGCTCAGCTGTCTCTTTTTCGAGGTAACACGATATCCTGGAGGAACCTAATGTCGAGCAAGCAGAGGTAACACCGGCCGAACGACGACGGTCCGAGTGGGCCTTTCGTGTAATGGACGGCTCAAATATTTATCATCGGCCGCGTAATTTAAGGTGCGTTTAGCAAACGGAAGACGACGCGAGGAAAAACAAACAGGACAGGGGCGGCGTGGCATAGCCGGCGAGAAGGAGAGAACGGAGCGGCGGCGACGAGCAGCGAAGAGGAGGAAAGAGGTGGTGGTAGGATTGGAGGAGGAAGAGGACGATGAGCGGGGATGCTGAGGGGGGTCAACAACGATAAGCAGGAGCGAGAGGGCGCCGAGGGCGAGAGAGGCGGAAAGAGTAGCTCAAAGGGGCCGCCGCGGGGTCCAGAGGGCCTTGTGAGAAGGCGCAAACCCCAATAATAGCACCAGAATTTATATACCTGCACGAACTCGGTAGAGAACGGTCCCGCGGCTGGAAGGGTCCGCCGACCCAGGGACGGCTCATTGGACAATGCTCTGGCGCTCCTGGACAATACTTTCGGCGATGTTTCGCGAGTCCGTTTTGAATCTCGGTATTCGGTAACTTCGAATGTCAAGCTACGTGAAGCCGGAGGATAGCGTTTATAAATTGATAATCGGAGGATTTATGACTCTTCGAAAAGAAAAGAGATCGTTGAAAGGAACATGTACTTTCGACGAAAGTCCTGATCCGCGCTTCGCGTAAGGCAGTCCTGCGGGAACGCGTAACTTTGATTTCAGGTGTGCACGTTTCTCAAAGCCGAGCGGCCCTGGGTTTCGCCATCGTCTAGCATCCTCTAGATAGAGGAGAAGCCGAGGAACGGAATGAAGGAGAGAGTATAGAGGCAGCAGTTCGTGGCAGCCTGGAGAGCGAACCATCCATCACGGATGGCTCAAAGCCGTATCTTCTAGTGACCGGTACCCGCCAGTACTGGATGCCGCAGCGTGGCCAAATATTGTGAAAGGTCCAGAAAAGGCAGGAACGTGAAATAAATTTGCTGCGCCGATGTGAGAGGGAGGACGGCAGGGTGGAGGGTGGAGGGTGGAGGGCGGAGGGAAGAAGAGAGAAAGAGAGAGAAAGGAAGAGGAGAGGAAGCGGTAGAAAAAAGCGAGAACATTGGTCTCCCTCCCTTCTGGTCAGCTCGAAACGTTGCGTCTTGTACTTGTGCGTGTCGAGATGGAGAGAGGAAGAAGGCTCTTTAACCACTGTCGGCTCTTTGAACCCTGCCGATCTCTCTCGCGCGTTCTCTCTCTTTTTCTCTCCCTTCCTTCTCTCTCATCTTTTCGTGCCGCGTCTGCTCAGCGCGCTATCATTTTCCTTCTCTTTTAATCTTTTTGTCTCTTTTGTCTTCAATATCTGCTTCATATACAAGCCAAATTTTCATAAATCGTGAGGTATATCATTTACATTTCGCACGTAAGAATACATTGTTTTAGCCAATTATTGTCCTGTTCTCATCAGCTCGATCGTATCAAGCACCTCCCTCGTTTTCTTCTTCACTGAGAAACCCGCGTCGGGTTTTTGCATAAACCGTCTGTCTGGCATACATTCGCTGATGAAGGGAATCTGTATCCTCCGTGGCTGATAGCTCTCGTCTAATGATTGAATCTTCACAGTACATTATAACGTGAAGCGGAGCAGCGCTTTTTACACGCATGCTTTTTCGGACACGGTACTCTAACTCGATAGCTATAGCCTTACAATGTGCCTTCGTCGTAACTTTATAGTTTACGTCATGAGACACCGAGACAGGCCATTTTACCGCAAGGAATGGCAAAATCATGGAGGGACAGGTTGATCGCGCGGAGAATTCGTGAGGAGCAAATTGTCACCGAATATCAGCTTTGACATCCGGTATCGCCGGTGATTCTAAAGCCTGACTCTTGAAGAAAACACGATCTTGCATCCTCGAAGCCGCTATTCTCTCTCGGCGTTCCGCGCTGACGCTTGTTAACGCAGCAGCACCTTGACCGTGCTCTCAGCCCATAATTTTCTCCGCGAACGTCACGGATCCTCTCTCGTTGGTGGATTAATAATCTAGAGTGGTCTCTCTCTCCCTCTCTCGCGCGCGCAGAGAGCGAAAAAACGATACGACGTGAGGGCAGCGCTAGAACGAGGAGCCGATAGAAGGACGAGCGGGAGAAAGAGATGAAGGAAAAAGAAAGAAAGCTGGATGGAACGGGAAACGGAGAGAGAAAGAAACGTGGAAGGGTACACACAGCGATCGTAGCTCGTAAGTTAGCACGTGGTCGAGTCAAGCCGTGCGAAGGAAACCGAGAAGCGGGAAAGGAGAGGTGGAACGAGTCAAGCGGGCTCACTACCTCACCTCGCTTCTTCAACCACTGACGTAGATGGAATTCTAAGTAGCCCTCGTGTCGACGCGATCTCAGGAAGCCTTGCCGTAGACATTATCGGCTGATTGCGATAATTCACGATAAGTAACCGGAGAGAAGACGGAATAACGTGAGACGTGAGATCTCTAGATCTAAGGTCTATCTTTCTGTTACTCATATTTCTTTCAAATTACGATTTAAATACCACTGGCTTTATCTATAGTCTTATAAACCTCTGATGTCTTTCATCGTTGATCTTTTAGCTCCTGATGAAACATACCAATCACGTTTCTTTGTAAATTTATGTTTACCAGATTACATTCATCATAATCCGTTATAGAAGATATTGCGTACTCAATGCGTCTACTGATCGTAATAGATTTCGTGGTAGTGATCGCAGTTCGCAGTGTTCTCCACGTCCCTCAATACTCGCGCCACTGTCAGCGTCTCCCGCTCTTCTCTTCTTCGGAACCACCTCATCTTCGCAGCCCGGGCCGAGCTAAGAGACGGCACGGACGGTGAAGGCAATGGGCTGAACAGAGAAGAGACGAAGAGGAAGCGAGAGAAAGAGGGAGAAAAAGAGTGGCGCGCACGTAGCCGACTCAGGGAGCGAGCATCAAGAAGAGTAGTGAACAGAAGAGACGAGCGGAATGGAGTAAGGGGTAGAGACGGGAAGAGAGCAAGGGCCCGAAGGACCACACAGGACGCGGCACGCGCGCGCTCTACCGGGTGGGCCAGCACACGTCGGCTTCGGGGATCTTCGCGCTACCTCGACCGAGCTCGTGCGTCCTCGGTCGGGCCCCGTGGTCGGATTGCGCCGAGGCCACACAGATCGCGCACGCGCGAACGCTTCCTGGGTGGCATTCGCCTGCCGGCCGGCAGGCCGAGCATAAGGTACTTCTCTTCGTTTCACCGTGGGCCGTACAACCTGTTAGTATCGTGCCGTCCACGCATTATGCCTCTCATTCTCCTCGTCTTTCACAGCACGTCCACCGCCAGGCCCTCTCCTACTCTCTGTTTCTTCTCACCTCTCCTTTTCTCGCAGCCCGTCGGCGGAGCCCGTGAGCTCCTCCCGTCTCAGTTCTACCGGCATCACGAACTTCTAATAAGATTCCAATTTGTCAATTAGGGGGAGGACGGGCTCCTGACGCGCATCTCCCGCTACCTTGACGGGCATTCCTCTCCTGTTCTTCTCTCTCCCTTTCCACGTTGGCACCTACCTGCATTAGCAATGCGCAATCACGACGCTTTACACATCAGCTGTCGCGTCAAAGTGCGCTCCATCTTTTTATTTTTACACATCATCACGCATATCACTAGCTTCATAGGTGGAAGAAAACTCGCTTTAGCGATATTGATATACTAAATAATGTACCTACCTACGAATTTCGTGACGCGAGGATTACCGAAAGTTGAACAGCCAAATATACCGCGATTTACGGAATGATCCTCGTGCAAGCGATTGTTACAACGTGCATCACGCATTTTTATGTACTCGGACATAATGAGATGTAACGAGCTTTGACGCTCCGGGAAGTCCGAAGATTCTCACGACGTAAGCCACCCGCTGAGACTCGTTGTCTCGTCAATATCGCGCCATAGCTTCTCCAGCATCGATTTCTTAACACGTCGAATATCAGACTGTTTTATACAGCATGTTCATACGTTGAATTATAAATAATTCTATATCTTAAATTATAAGACAAATTAATAAAACTTCAACAATGTCCAAAAACATTTGTACCCGTTTCCTATTAAATATGCATAAATTTAAAAAAACTTTTGACAATTAATATTGTCGAGCAGCAATAAAAGTATTTAGCGTCAAACCAATTACATTAGCTCATAAACTTTTGATATTATTTGCTTCAAACACCCACCAGTAATATTTTGACACAAACAATCTTATGATGCATCTAAAAAGTTCATCAGCGTTTTCGCTTTTTTTTTTGCTAGACGGTGCCGAACTATAGGAACGTAGCCGGTGCCCACGTGGGTCAATCCTCGCGTACGTGGGTACTGGCGACGTGGGACCCCTCCTGGCCTGCGGGCGGACTATAAAGTTTCATTTCTGCCGGGCGAATGTCTTCGAATTAGCAATAAAGCAGCGATTCTCTCCCCCTTCGCAACGGACAACGAGACCGCGCCGCGGCGTTGGCCCTTTCTCGTTTTTTGTTTACTCACCAACGAACTGGTTTTGCGGTATACACCGTCCGTTCTTCTCTTCGTCTTCGTCGCCCTCCTGCACGCTATTCTTTCCCGCCGTCTCAGGGAAGTCCAGAGTTATTTCGGGGTACGCAAATACACCCAGCCCGTATGCGAGGGGTGCCAACGAGAAGCCGTAGAGGCCAGCACGCGTAATATCATCGACAAAAGTCAGCGTGATGCAAAATTCCGAGTTTATCCGTTTATTGATAATTCGCGAAAAAAATGTATCAAATTTTGAGCCTAGGACCAACAATATATATTTTTGGACATTATTAAAGGACTCGCGGCTGTACTACTTCGCTATACGAGATTCTTTAAGCAGCCGACTCTCTCTTTCCGCCGGAGGTTCCGTAAGATCCATATCGTACAGTACCGCGAAGAAGAGGCCGCGCGCTCGGCTTCTCAACTCCTCAAATGATAATTGTACCCGTGGGTATAACGTGCGCGAGGCAAATCGAATTAACGCGGACGTAACTCATACCGAGTATATCATCCGAGACAAGAACCTCCTCAGGATGTGGCCGGAGGGAATATCGCGGCAGGACCCTTTGAAAGCGCACGTGCACCGTTCGTTCGTGCACGTTGTTTCACCGGTTTCACGTGTGCGTCGTCGATGCAGCTCGGGTGTGTGCACGCATATCACGCGTCCGTATGCTTGCCTCTGCGCATTATATGCTATATATGATCTAGATCCGTGCGCGCAGAGACAAAGGAATGCTTCCTTCTCCCTCTCCCTCTCCTCTCTCTCTCTCTCTCTCTCTCATTCTCATTCTCTCTCTCTCTCTCTCTCTCTCCCTCTCTCTCCGGAACCTTCGGCGTCCTTCCACCGATCCTCCTTAGTACCCTGACCGAAGAGGGTACAAGGAGCTGCGAAAGACGGCGCGAGAAGCGGGGTGTCGCGGGGTAGGGGCCGAGATGGCGGCGAGGGAGGAGAGGCGCGCAGGGGAAGAAAGAAGAATAAGAGAAGCGAGAACCAAAGGAGGAATAGGCCATTCTACTTATACGCTGCTCGGATTCAATTAACTCTCCACCTTCTTCTCTCCTTTTTCTTCTCATCTCGCGGCTGGCATGCCTGGTTGCTCCCTCTTGCCCCTTCCCTCCCCCTCTCTTCCCCCTCCTCCTGTCTTATACAGGGTGTTCCTCGGGACGTCTGTACGTCATCACTTAGCGTCTCGATCGGAGACTTTGATTTCAGGATAAGTGGTATTCGCGCAAACCCCGTGGGTATTCGCAGGCCGCGGCGAAAGTCTCGCGTCGCGTTCTTTTCAGGGTAAAATTCGCTCGAGCCAAACCGAGCGCGCGTCCGCGACGATTCGGGGTTCCGTTAATTGCGACGGTGTTGAATTTCCGCGTGTCGATTACGGTATATTCTCGCGATGATCAGGTGTTTGCGTGTCGTCGCCGGCGATAACGTCGCGCGCGATTATCGCCGCCGCGCCGTAATTGCCGCGGCCGTAATTGCCGCGCGCGGTTGACGCGCCGACTCTTACGACACTGGTAATAATAATGAGGCGCTTTACTGCCCGTCGTACACGGCCGCACGGGCGAGGACCTGTCGTACCTGTCGCTCGTTAAGTGGCCGCGACGAGATAAGAACATTGTTACCAGAAATTGAAAACGTATCCGCGTTCACGCGAACGGCTGCGCTCTCACACACTCGTACGCTCGCGCATAGAAAGCAGATACAGATACGGAACAGTATCTCTCGCAATTTTTGGCGAGTCGCGATAGACGACTCACGTGGAGACGAGAAGACGACTGATGCATCGTATCTCGATCTCACCAAACTCGCTCTAACGTCGGTACGATAATGATTAGTTGACAATATTTCACGTTACTTCGCGTTAACGAAACGATTTCTCGATGGAATCGAGAAATTATCACCGGTATTAAAAGGGTTGAAGAAAGCTGAGATTGGAGTGTGTCGTAAAACGACGTCCTCTCATAAGAGTCAAACGGGATTTGTTGGGATATCGTGCTTTTCATTAACTCGTACATATTTTTACGTAAAGAATTCGCGCGAATGGGAGGACTCTTCTCTCGCGCCGTGTCCTGACTGCGGGACAAACCTTTTATCGCAAATGATGCGACGCAAATAGAGTTTGATTGTCGGTAATAATGATTCGACGCCTCGTGAACGTGCCATTATCTCCTCTTGACTCGTTCGTTCTTGACTGGAAAGCAGTTGCCCGAGACCTTGTGCGGATTCGCCCTAAGGGCCGATTCACAGGGCCCGAGGCAGGTTCCTCGTTTCGGTATCCCTATGCTAAATCGCGTCGCACGCGTGAATAAGAATTTTCTAATACGTGACAATGTGATCATAAAAAAATATCACTGATCGAGCAAACAGGATGAAATCGATCCTGGTCGATCGTCGTACAATACTTTGTTGTGCCACGTCGCGAGAAATCTTCCGTCATTGGATTACAGTCGAGATCATTGTTACCCGATTTGCCTTCGCTAAGCGTTTCTTAAAGGGGCAGTTTTCTTTATCGCGACTTTATCGCGCGAGTTATCGATATTGGCTGTAATCGGATTACGCTGAGTTGCATTATTGCGATGATAACCGTAGCATATGATGCAACGATTGTTCGCGTGAAACTAAACAAAAGACCAAAGACTAGTGCGAAAGTGCAATATCGCTTATTATTGCTTTATAAATAGACCTTTATCATCATTGTCTTCTAATTTTGTCTTCTGACTGAATTAGATTGGTGAATAAGTTTAATGTCAAATTGTAGCCCAATTTACTTATTTTGTCTATTATTACTAATATACTTAATTAATATAATTAAATATCTGATGCTTTCGAAATTTCCTCGCAATATACTACTTTGATTTTTAATAAACACGCTTATGTAAGCATAATACTTTAATTTTTTTAATCATTGACAATTAATTCAATTCACGGAATTATTCAGATAATTTTTTACAAGATAAAAAACTTCCGAAATTATTACACATTTAGAATCGTGTGACTACATTCAACGATAAATGTTTATATTTTCATTTAAATTATTAATTTGACTATTAATAGTATATAATATATTCTGCACAAAACTGCACAAAAACATAATTTTTAATAAAAATTAGTACTTACAAAAAATATATCTTAATAAAATTAGCCTAATTTTTACAAATATTTAACTCATGTTTTAAAAAGAATTAAAAATGTTCCTAAAATCTTTTTAAGGATTTAAATTTTATAATTAAAAACGCGCATAAAGATCGGCGGCGGTCTGAATTTTTCATTTTACGTTAATTTAGTATTAAATTGTAATCCGATTCGAATTTAAGATCATTCCGAGCGGTGTGTGAAAGCAGATTTTATTAATTTGGACGTTGAGACCTCCCGAGGCGACTTTGTTAGAATCGCGCGAATCGAGGAGCACCGTTTAACTTGGGGATAGTATGAGAATAGTACGAGAAATTGGACTCGTCTCTCCAAACGGATTTATAAATTCGGTGACTCGTGGCAGCGCGCCTCAGCAGAAGCCTCTACGATCTTGTCACACGTCGGGGAGATGAGAACGGTGCCTTAAGGCCCGCAACCTCTCCTCGAGACGAGATCTTTCTCCTCTCTCTCTCTTTGGTTTCCCACGAGAACCACCGCCGCCGCCGCCGCCTTCTGGAATGTCGCTCTCCCCCCCTTCTCCTGCGGCTCTCCTCCACACCAACCTCCTTCTCCTCCTTCTCCTCCTTCTCCACTACCGTCTCTCGGCTACAACCTACAACCACCGGTCTCCCCCTTTGCTCCACCGTCCCTTGTGCAACACAGAGTGTCTTCTCTCGCTCTATCACACCGGCGCGCAACCCTGCCGCCAGCTTTCCCCTTTCGCCCCCTCGCCTTCCACCCACCTCCTCCTCGTCTCCTTCGCTTGCTTTTCGGATTCAATGGGGTGAATCTCGCGCGACGCATGCTGCACCTCTCGATGCGATTCACGACGGGGATCGGATACGATAGTTAGAGATGGTTAGAAATAGAATCGCGTTGCGGAGCGTTGACAGAGCGCGAATGGTTCCCGATGTTTAAGACGATGTTCCTCCGCTTTCCACAAAAAAGCTCCCTCTCCCTCTTCTCCGTCCCTTTGACGGAGGTGTACCTATCACGTACATCACGTATCTTAATGACGACTCGAGGAGAGCGAAGATAGGAGCTTTGTTCCATGACCGAGGGCGCGCTCGCCAGCTTCCTCCTGCTCTAACTTTCTCCGTACACTTAGCGAGAGAGAGAGAGAGAGACTTAGCGCGTCGTCAACACGTTCGGCGCTACTCGATAGTAGATCGTAGAATTTAAGTGGAAATAGATTACGGACTTTATGCCGCTTTAAATGCCACGACTGCGATTATGCGTTTCCCATTTCTGCGGTTTAAACGACGTGCGAAAAGGGGATTCTATTCGACGTGCACACGCGACGCGATGATTTACGAGTCTTTCTGCCGTGCTACGTGGTCTACACCCGCAAACGTGGCCAACGTGTCAACTTTTTACACTTGTATATATTCGCAATCCTCGATCGGCATTAAATAACGGCAACCGCGGATCATTGCGAACTATGCTTTTTCAAAACACGAACGAGCCGATTTAGAATTCTAGAGTACTTAACGTGCAGATATACGCGAGGTCGAAAGAGTTTCGCGACATGTCGGATTCTAGTTTAGCTTTCCATACTTATCCCGCCCATCGATTGTGGAATATATCGGCGTACAATGAAATATTCCGTGGCAGCCTGAGAACTCTAACGCTCGACGTTTCGCTAATCAGATTGTTTCATAATACGGCAAACCGCCTATTCTCTTACACAACACGATTCATCTGTTTTGTTCGATGGAGCACGAGCTTTGCTGTTGCGTACAACTACGAGAACGTTCGCAATCGCCAACAGGTCGCGATATAATTGCTGCTTAATGGGGTGAAAAAATACGAGCCCGGTTACTCGCCGGGCTATTGTGTTACCGTTCTTTGGTAAACTCCGATCCGGCCTCCTATTACATGTCTGGCTAAAAATAATAATGGTTTACACTTTGCTATACCTATGTTTGCACCACATATCCATAATTGCCCGTACGTGATTCCGTCAAAGTGTGCGCCAATCTCGTGCACAACGGGTGGCTCGGTTTGCCGAGCAGTACAGATTTCGTAGACGTTCGTTTTATCGAGACGCGTATTAAAAAGCTGGTAGCAAGAAAAGTAATTAATTATAATCGCTTATAGAGATAATCTTTCGTCCATTGTTCAACAAGCACGATAATTCATATCATTATTAAGTCGAAGATTCGATTAAAAATGCAACTGGTCCCGATTCAACGAGACATACATAGATTCAACGTGGCAAAAGAGTTCTGGACAAGACAAAATTATAAACATGAAGTCTCGTATGAACATGCAATTCGTATTGTATATTCTTGACTTGCAGAATTATTTCAATTTTTATTTTACATCTGAACTTTCGGACTATTTGGGACGGGTATTTTTATCAATTCGACCACTGAGACTATAGGTACGACATTTATTGTGATAAACAATAAATGCAAAGAAGAGAGAGAGGGATATCATTTTTTAGTCGATATATGATTAAAGGTAAATGATAAAAATCGTCGTAAATGTCACGCCAACGTGCGCGCACCGCGTATAAAACCGCATAAAACCGCATGTAAAAAGAAAGGGTATCGACTGGGAATTGTGTCACCCGATGTGCACCGTGTTGTCGCTCCGCGGCGGCCAGGCCAGACGTAACACGAGACTGACCATGCGAGGAGGCGGCCACTTGCTTAGTGTACATACCATCTCTACCAACACTGATTTAAGAGCACCATAACATCGTGGTCACCATGATCATCAGCTCGAGCCGCACGAAACACGAGGGACGCGCCGGACGCGCAAGCGAGAGAGAATAGACGCGCTCGGCATGAGTCTGCCCCTCTTTCTCTCCCTTTTTCTTTTGCCATCTCTACCTCTTCCCTTCGTGCCCATCCTTCACGAGCTGTGTGACCAACGGTGTGACTGACACATTGCCGGTGCTTATCGATGACCGTGACACTAATGACGGTGCCACCTAGACCACCGAAGAATTTGCGCGCAGGGTGAAACTGACACAATGCATTTTTCAAATACCTTATATTAATAAAAATATATTCTGCGAATATGTTAAATACGATCTAAATGAGACGGAACTAATTCCCAGACGGCATGCATGTCTAAAAGACGTCGTAAAGACATTTTTTTAAACATACGTGCTGTCTGAGAAAAACTACGAGCGCCGAATAAAATAATATAATTAATTATGTCGCCCTGACAAAATTCTGATCACTTTATTTGAATTATTCCTAGCTTTGAAGGATTAGAGAAAAATTATAATCTTTTTAATGCCTTTTCGTGCGGTCAACGCATATTGTTTAAACTTTACAAAGCTGTTTTTTGGCCATTTTGAATATCGCTGATATAATATATGTTATAGAATATGTAAGGATATTTGTGTGAAGCTTTTTAATTTTGAGAATATGTGTCAAATATTTAATAATCTAAATATTGTTTAGATTTATTTATTACACGCGTGAGAAATATTACAGCAAAATTATTTATCACAAAAGTATAATTAATTTTAAGAACTTTTAAATGTTTATTTTGTCGTATAGCGATAAGTTAGATTGCAAATAATACGAGAAAATACTTTTAGCGCGATCTTTTGGAAGTTATAGCAATCTACCTGATACTTTTCTCTGTAATATCGATATGGAAGAATTACAAGCTGTATAAATTATTTGATTAACATATACCATATATCTCTATATATTATATTTAATATATAAAAATTAAATAAAATATATATAAAAGGTAATTTTATTCAAGAATATATATAATGTAATATTTACTGTACTGTATACTGTAATTCTCATTCCCCATGTAATTAGTCCGACAAGATTAAAAATTATGTATACGTGTTATTTTATCTTTGAAGTATTTCGCGCTCGAGATTATCAAACATCACATGCATGAAGTATGTATATTAACTGTCAATGGCAGGCATGACGGAATGTTTTTGAAATGTAGCGAAGTTAATGTTTTAAAGGGAGATTATTGATTCTTTCGATGTCAAGACAAATATGCGTTGTTTCGTTGTTTCTAAGATCGCAAACATGGCATTAGTGATATGCCAGAATGCGGAGCCGTCGAAGTCGAACACACCATGACTAGTCACGTTGTCGGAGCAGCCAATTGCCTCGATTGCATTGAAATAAAAAAAAAAAATCTTACCGGCCGATGCGCAACAGCGGAGTTGTAACCCTGCGTTGATCTGTAACAAAAAAATATTTTTACATTAATACAAGTATGTCCAAGAGAGACGCACAATAACGTTCGCGACGTAATATCTCTTCTCGCCGGAGATCGAGCTCCGAAATTGCGCCGGAGTTAAATCTCGAACGAGTATAATGAGTATCACATATACTTAATGAGCGAATCAAGGATCACGTTTGAGAAAGTGACGGAATTGAGCGGAATCCGCCACAGGACTAACAGGACAGCAAAATAATAAATGAATACCATGCAATTACTCACCTTACAGTCGCTCCGCCCCGGCGCCGTTGCCCGTTGCCTCCCACAGGCCCCGTCCTTCTCCGTTGTTCCATCTCCGTCGACGCAATCACTCACGACGTTCACGCGCAAAAATATCGTCGGCCGTCGCTAATAAATAATCGCGCAACACATTTGCACGACACTCCCGATATTAACCTCGCGACGCGGCGCGTACTTCGCGTACTTCTTTTTATGGCGGAAAAGCTACGAATAAATAAACATATATACGATCCGCTCGACTCGACTACTCGACACACGTGACGTCCCGCAGTCCCCGCAGGGGCCATTAAGTAGATGCTAACATGGCGGAGAAAATTTCATAAATCGCGCGGCCAACTTCACTCGCCAAGGAGCAATTGGGAGCAATTGCATGTCTCGCGAGTCGCGAGTCGCGAGGACGCGCTACACCTGCTGCTCCCACAGCTCTCACACCTGTACTTTTCCGCACTTTGAACAAGGAATCTATTATGTATTGCAATATATAAGCGACGTAAGAGGAATAAATGTATGAATAGGTCAAAGAGAAATATTCACGGCCAACACTCCAACCGAAAATAATACGATCGCTGCTTATTTACTGATTAATTGTGATTTTTGGTTAACTTGGATTAAATCATCGATTTATGAACATTAAATTGTCTCTCATCGATCGCCAAATATCAAAACAGATTTTAAATGTGAGTTTTTATCCGTGTTCCGTATCCGATGACAATAACTTTATTCTGAAGCCGCGAACCGCGCCGCGCGACACGACACGTAAAAGGACGCGAGTCAGGTTGAGAAAAGCGAGATCGATCATCTGAAAAAATATGCTATCGAAAGTCAATATCATTGAATGCGATATACCATACCTCGGTATCCGTATAAGATCCGCGAAACACATGTATTAAATAAACATGCAATATATCAGTTTTTCGTAATCCGAGCCGTCGGACTCGGCGATTTATGTATTAACTCCGCAAAGTCCGCACTTAATCCGAGAGCAGTGATGCCGGAATGGCTCGCGCCCCGCGCCTGCCACGGCATTCACTGCGTGCAGCTGGCAATACTGCGGCATAGCGCCAATATGCAGAGTGCATCGATTAATCGCCTACACTAAAAAAATTTTGATCCAACATTCTATTAATAAGAATTTAACCTTTCTAAAATTTATGATTTTCATAACATTTTCCACGATTATTCACATAAAACTGTATTAAATAAATTTAGAAGCTTCTGCAGTGTGAAAAAATTGATTTGTGAGCAAAATCTTTTCTTTCAACACATCTCTTTTTCTATTCGAGATATCGAGATATTGAACTTTAAAAAGATTTTCTTTATATAATTGTCTCTAAAAGAATTAGAAAAGTCTTGACCATTCTCGCAGGAAATCTTAACATTCCTATTAGTCATCAAATTGTCGATTCTCTTTTAATCAGGAGTAACATTTCCTTTTGCAATTAAAAGATATTATTTTTATGTATAATGTAGAGAAATTAAATATGTGGCTAAAAAGTATATTACCTCTTACGTACGTAAAAATAAAACGAGTCGTTTACAACTGTAGCTAAACCAACTGTCAGAATCATCACTCAATTAAATTGTGTGGCGGTATTTCCATATTTAATTCAGCGTATCTATACCGCTAGGCGCTATACCGCTGACCATACTAAAGTATACTTATCTCTTGGTTTATCTTCGATCTCTCGTCCTTAGCTAAACTAGACCTTTAAAGAAATTATAGAAAAAGATGTTGAAAAAAAGTTGTCTATTTCTATTTTACACATCTTAAACGAAAAATAATTACAAAAGCACCTTGGTTTCAAGGGTATTATTATATATCATGAAACTCGGCATGAAATACGACATTTGTTTTTATATAAAGTGTACAATACTTCTACGCCGTTGTGCACACTTGCCACGAGAAAATGCGGAAAATGTTTAATTCGATACATATGGTTTAATTTGCGTTACGCACGATTAAAATTGACGATATTTATAAGATAACCATGCAAGTTAGTCCATTTGATTCGGTAAACGTTTTGAACTTATACAAAAAACCAAACACAACCGCCCACATTATGAAAACCTACAGCGAGTTCGTGTTTTGCAATTTAATTAATAATAGGTTGAAATTTTCGAAGACGCGGAGTGGACGCGCAACAGTTTCGACACAACCGCTTATCTCTATGTTTTCTTCTTAGTTTTCTTCGTGGTCGCTGAGGGCGAAGCTTTCTTTTTTATCGGTTTTTCAGCCTTCTTCGCGTACTTGTCGATCAGGGAGTCGAAGAAACTATCCGATTGATTGGCGCGAGCCTTATTACGATTTTGTATCACCAGTGCGAGATCGTTCGTGGCGTTTTCCTCATTCTCGATCTTCAGCATCATCTCCAGGCGTTCGGCTTCCGCCGCCTCCTTGGCCCACTGTAATCAGAGAGACCGATCAGACCAATTAACATGAGAAGTCGATGGCTGTTTACTGTCGGACTGGAGAACGGTTTAGTCAGCGCGTTTAGTCTAAATTGATAATTCGATCCAGAGACTCGCCGCGGAAGGGAATAGATTTTTCAGAGCAGATAACGGCCGCTCGCGAGACGCACAAGCGCGTTCTCTGTTAACGAGATTGATTGCAGCCCGCTCGTAACAAGAGCGAGAAGACGCGAGAGCTCTACGTTACGTGTTTCTATTTCCGAAACGCGCCACGCGCCGCTGATCCTCGAGAGTATTAGGCGCACGCGACTTCGCATTCGAAGCCAAGCCTCTCTTCTTCTTCCTTCTGGGGAACGGCGTAGTTTAATTTCAAGGGGGTCATCGATTTTATCGATGGTCGAAGCGGCGCAGCGAGGTATACGCGTCACTTATAAGCGTGACTCGGACGAAGCAGCGTAAAGACGCAGTAGACCGTCGATATGCAGTCTACAATATCGAGTCTACTTGGATCGCGATATGACCATGAATCCTAGAACGCAGCATCGCGAATCCGCTTTTCCGCGGCTGAGGTTTTCCTTTCGGCAGCGCCTATAGCTACCTCCGGGATACATAAGCGTCGATGACGCTTCATATCGCGCGTGACCTACTCCATAATCCGCTGCTGAAGAAATTCCGTTATTTATAATTTCTGGCAAGTACGTCTAATGCTGGGTGCCTAATGCTGGTGCATTGCACAACGCCACGCGGGATTCTGACTGTACCGAGTCGCGAGACGGTGGATTCGTCAGCGGTTAAAAACGAAGGAGATCTTACTTTGTCTTTCTGAGTCAATATAGGTAGTGGTCGTTGTAACGAGTTGAGATCTTATTTATCAAACAAGACTTTCTTGACCACCAAATTGAGACGCGAAAATGACGAATGACATAATATATATTTGGATAAATAATATTTTTCTATCTTGTGGTCGAGTTACGTCAATCAAGAGATGACAGAACTATCGCTCGAACATGCAAACGAGCGGGAAACGTTGCTTCGCGCAAATATAATATTTTGAGACAGATCTCTTTCGAGCCGTGCCAAATATCTGCGAGGCCGTCAACATACGTACGCGCATCAGCCCGAGTCGAAGGTGGAAACCTTTTTTCCGCGACCTTGCAGCGCGATCCGAGGTCTATATTGATCGGGATTATCGCGTCACGTCTCGGCCCATAGAAATGGGCGTTAAATAATTGACAGCAATCGAAGCACGGATGGCGCGAAGAAATATTTAACACGATCGTGTCATCGGTATGGAATCCCACGGAGAATTGACTGCGCGGCCCTCAAGTTCGCTCGTTCGGAAGCGGGAAAACTCTTGGAAAACATGTGCGCGGAAATGCTACGCGTTTAGTCGATGATGAAGATCATATCTTAGGAAGATAAACGTCGCTTCTCGTTATAACGAGACGCTTTATTAACGCTTTATTCAAGGCCGCTCGATTTATACGCGAGAGAACTCACGTTCTCTCTACCTCTCTTTCTCTTTCTCGTTCTCTCCTCCGTCTGGCGTGACCGACCTCGGCATCAGATTCTCCGCGGAGATGCACCTGTTGCATGAAGAATGACGGAAGCTGCCGTGCGAACTTGACTCCTAACAGCGTCGCCTTTGAGCATATATTTAACGCGTTTGTGCGAAGAGCAACGCCGATCGAGTCGTTACAAGGTCGTTACATAACGCGCGACCGCGCATTTGGACGATGACACTTTGTAATTATTTCATTACTACGCGACGACCGAGTCGCCGCTTAATTGCAATTAAAATCGTTTCTCGGTACGACACGCACACACCCCACTCTATTGGCTTTTCTACTTGGCAAACGTTTCATGGTGTTACAACATATGACCGCGCCCCGAACGATTCCGAGAAACGGAACCACGTTCAATCGTGAGATCAAAGATTCGCTAAGTTTAGTAGTAACTGATAAACTTTAGCATATTTTCTTTGATTTTCTTTGGGATATGTTAAATCGACGTTCAACAACTTTGTGTCAATCGAAAAAGTTACAGCATCAAAGTTCGCGGTTTCCTTATTCTGCGCATTAGAAAAGAGCTTCTGTATACGTGCACATTTAAATGAAATGCCTGGAATTGGCGATAAAATGCATTAGAAATGTCAGAATTAATTCTTCCTCGCATTTTTAAATATCTACATGATACCTACGCATCAAGTTTAGCTGGCTCTGCCATTTCCGGAAAACGAAAATTTCAATTCCGAAGAAAGTTTCACCCATCTTGACCACTCTCGCTAATTATCTGCATCTGGTTAATAATCCTACGAAGCGTCTTTGGGAAAATGCTCGGCAGCTAGGTATGAGGAAATATTACAATGTTAAATACATAAATGCGCGCTCGAAAGTCCAAGTCACAACACGGTGTTTAGATGCGTTCCTTAGATCGGCAAGACCTCAGTTCGATTCTCTTCTGTACGGCGTGATGTTGGAATTTATCCCGCCGATCTGGACGATAAGGGAGGCGCGCTCGAAACTAAAATCGCTCCACGACGGCGTGCCCGAAGACGGTGACGACAATAAACGTCACTAGTGCAGCGGCCGGTCGGGTTTTCGGTGCCGAATTCTTGCATTCGGGAAGTGGCTCGTCCGTCGTCGTCATCGTCTCCATCGGACGAACGCCCGTGGCCTCCCTGTCGCTTTCCTGATAATTCTGCAATGGTGGATGCACGGTGACCCCCGGTTCGTAATACGGACCTGGATAGAACTCGCCCGTCGACGGTGAGTGCATCAGTTCCGGTGGCGAAGGTCTGACGTAATGTACGCCGCGCGTCGTCGTGGTCTGCGATCGATCGTACACAACGGGACGATCCGTGGCGACGAAGAGGTCGTCGTCGGTCTCCGACGACGATTCTTCGACGATC
Organism: Temnothorax ravouxi; assembly: GCA_030770255.1. Lineage (NCBI taxonomy): Eukaryota > Metazoa > Arthropoda > Insecta > Hymenoptera > Formicidae > Temnothorax > Temnothorax ravouxi. The sequence goes on along the minus strand of JASTWP010001037.1, from coordinate 74,464 downwards.
ATTTTACGTGGGTCATGCCCGTAATACGGCGGTTTCGTTGACCACGTCGCTCTATCGTTCCCAGCAGGACGGCGAGATTGTTCGTGATGTTCCCGCGTCCAGGACGGATCGGCCGGATGCTCGATCGAATCATCTGTGGACCAAGACCCGAAAGTAACCATGTCCGAGTTACCGGACGATGGGTGCGTCACTTGAACGGATCCATGCGGCGTTCTCTCCAGACCGTCGGACGTTGTAACATACAGCGGATACGTCCTGGTGTCTCCCGCCTGTGATGGTCTCCCGAATGTTCCTACCGTTTCAGCCTCTGTAGGAATAACTACTCGCGATCTTTCCGTGGAATACGACGGATAAGGTATCACTTCGGCCTCTGTAGGATGACCTATAGCAAATACTTGCGATCTCTCCGACGTGGGATACGACGGATAAGGCATTGTTTCACGCGTTGGAATGTACGGCGGGTACGGCGTTGGATATGACCAACGGGGCGTCGTTTCGTACGTTGGATACATTGAGGTGTGTCCCGTTCGCGATGGTTCGTCAATTCCTGACATCTTGATATCCTCCGAGGGCGGTGCTCGTGGCATTTCCGGTGTTGAGTAAGGCATTACCTGATGCGACGACGGTATGGGCAAAGGTCTTGTGTTCGGAATCTGTTCCACTCGCGGCAGGTCTTCTTGATGCCTTGGCCGCACGGTCGTGGTTGGTGGTCTCCTGTGGCGTGAACGATGTTCCGGAGAGTCCGGATAAAACGTCCTATCTCTCGTCCCATAAGGTCCTTCTGATTCTTCTGAAGGCGGTCTTCTATCGGGGTGCAACCTTTCGCGGTGCGCCGGCAAGGTTTCTCTGTCTTCCTCCACGTAGCTCGGTGGCACGTGAACGTCGATCGTGTCACTGGCGAGTCTTCTCCACTCGGGGTCCTGCTCAAAAGCAACGCCCTGATTCTCAAGGAACTTGCTGACGGCGTGCGGGCAGGCAAACTCGGAGTTCTCGCTGAGGAACATGCGCTTCAGTTCCCTCAAGTTTGACATCTCGTCGAGATTCAGGCATCGCAGTCGATTTCCCGAGATTCTAAGGTCCACGAGACTGGGTAGATTCTTGTAGACGCCGTCTTCGATGTCACGTATGTCGTTGTAATTGAGATCGAGATACGTCAGGGAGTCCAAACCTTCGAACCACGATGCTTTAACGGTAGGCAAGCGGTTGCTGTCCAAGCTGAGTTGCTGAAGATTGACGAGACGTCGAAAGGCGTTCGCATCGATATCGGTAATCTCGCAATGCGAACAGCTCAATACCCAAAGGTTCCCGCCGAATCTCGCGAACGTGTCGGCGGTTATTCTGCGAAGTGGCATCTTGGTGATTCGCAATTTCTCGGTTGTCTCGGGTATGGTGGTCAAATCAGCGGGATGGCCACCCTCGCAGAAATATTCCAGCATCTCCTCGTTCGTCACCTCTCTGCACGATGCCGCGGCATCGCCGACGAACGCGATTAGCAAGGCGAGTAACACTACAGTTGCGGCACTATCCATTTCTTGGATTGACAATATGTGTAAAGAGATTACAGGCTAAATAATGCGATTCGTCTCGGTTAATGGTAAAGATAAACGTCGTGAAAGAAACAGTCCTGTATTAAATTCATTTCGACGATTAAACGGAACAAAATGTAACGATCATCGCGAGAGGAATTTCTCGTTCGGAACTTTGTGATTAATGGTAAACGGCCGAACTAATTGTAACGCGGACTGAAGCAGTTCTCGCATTCGTAGGTTACTTATTTACTAGACCTTCCCCTCCTAGTGATGCTTCTATTTCTCCTACTACCTTCCACCCGTCAAGCTGTACAGTCGATCGGTAAAAATAGAGAAGGTTGAAAATAGAGCGGCGGGGCGTTAAAAGACTGTTGAAGTGACATTTAGCAAGAATGTGCTAACGTGATTTAAAATTCGCGGTACAATTGAACGCGGTCGATCGCGGTTACAGATCGATACGCGAGTAGGACGTGAACGAGAGACAAACGAAACGGGTGACGAAACGATGTTTCGCAACAATGTTTTTTCTTACATTACAAGTCATTTGTTTCAACGATCGACTTTTTTCGTTTTAAATGCTTTAAAAAATTCCAAAATCACTAAAAAAACAATATAAATACAAAATTAAATTTATAATAGCCATTATTACGATATAATTGTATGTCGGATAAATAAGAAAATAATTAAAAACGAGTTTTAAACATAAAAAAATACTAGAAAATCAAGCTATAAACATTCGACGATAACAGACAATATGCATCAAAATTTTAAAGAGGAAATGCTATTTTCACAGACACACTAACATCCATTTGGTTTTAATAGATCTTTAGCATTCTACTGCAGTATCAAAAGCTCTTTTCTCGAAGTCTTTTTAACATAGTTTTTATAAACCGATATAAATCGAAGATATTATACTTAATACCTTACCTTTCTTTTCCTGCGTTGCTTTTTCTTTTTATTTTCATTAGTGAAAGCTGTATATTCTGGAACTTCACCTCTCTCTATTAAATCCTCAATTATGGCATGTAGCCTGGGTTCTTCATCACAGTTTGTGAATGGAACAGCTTCCAAAATGTAATCCATATCTCCTTTACCTAAAAAAGTATAGAGACGTGTATAAACAAGACCTATACATTAATATGCGACATAAAAAAATATTTCTTTCTTCTATTATATACCTAATTTTGAACAATTTTAAATCAAATCTATTTTTCTTTACAAAAATGTATTACTTAATTCTTATTTGCGGTATAAGAATTATTTTTAAGATATACAATAAATTCGAAAAAATTGATAGCTTCTAATTATCTATACATAGAGAGCTTTGCAGCAACTGGCACAAATCAACACAAATATTATTTTATTTTTGTCATTTATTGCCAAAAAAGAAAGATTGAACGATGTTTGTGTTGACTTGTTTGCTGCTGGAAAGCTTCCATAATATACAAACTTACTGTCTATGTATGCTCTTTTGAGATCCTTGATCTCCGTCTCCGATCCCTTGTAATTCTTCTCATAATTATTGATATCTTCAACGGTGATTGGTTTAAATAAGGAACGCCAATAATCTGCCCAATTGCGCATCACGACCTCCTCGCTTTCTTCGTCATACTGGCCGGATTCGTCGTAAATCTTGCGCTTCTCATTGTCACTGAGGATGGAATGTATCCTACCGAGAACCTTGAACTTCTCCGTCGCCTCCGCCTTGATGTCCTCCTCGACCCGATCCGGATGCACGAGCAACGACAGCTTGTGATAAGCCTTCTTAACTGATGACACAAATAACGAATATTATTATCATAAAAAAAAAATTTCAAGAGGTTAGAACCGCTTCATCATCGAGATCGCCAGTTCCTCACCTTGCTTGTCGTTCGCGGTTTTCGGTATTTTTAACACGTCGTAAAAGTTACGGGCGCCGAAGTACTGCTCGCATAAATCCAATAAGCTCGCCATGCTGCTGAATTTTTTGAATAAATACTGAAAATACTAAAAATTTTAGTCCGCAGACCGAAGACGCGAACAAACCTGATGACAACAACAGTCAGCTGCTTGTACATACACAAACCAATTCAAATCGAACCGTCGAAGGTGGTCGTCGGTCGAAGACGACACCTGCGCCAGGGCGCACTGACGGGACTGTTGTTTCGTCGGTAACAAAACTCTCATCATATACCAATAATTATCAACTGCGTCATCTCACTGAAAGTAGCTGCGCCCTCTGTTTCCGCTTCTGATCTTTCTCATCGCATCGCATGTCTCTTGCTCGTGCGGTTTCTTTTCCGGTTGTGTCAAAATGGTAAGGCGGTACGACGGTGACCGATTCGATCGAAAAATCGAGCGATATTGTACCGCCGCTCGTCAATCGCGATAAATGAACGTGATCGCAGGATATAAAATTGTTCGAATTCGATTAACGATGGATATTTCTCTTCGCAGGGTATTGACATTAATCATAAGCACGATCGGAAGGTGCGGCGAACGGAGCCCAAGTCGCAGGATGTTTATTTGCGGCTCCTCGTCAAGGTAATTGCCTTGTCTTTTATATTATTTACTTGCGAAGCAGATTATACTGTCGAACTGTTACTCGGAAATATTTCATTTCATTTTACTCGAATTTCGTTAGAAATAATGCACGTTTGTCTTTCATGATGGTTCCTCGTTGAGGTTAGTTTTCACGTGTGATGTGGGCTGCGGTGATACAAAAGTTTCGTATCGTACCTTTCCTCAATTTTCACTTGTCAATTGGTTGAAGTGAGAAAAATTTAGTGACCGTGTATCAATGATTTATCTATCTTTTCAAGATTGCGAGCTGCACTCTGTGTCAGGTCTTGCATGGGTCTGATTCAATTTGAAAGTTCGCTAGAAAAACATTCGTCAACTATCCTATCTCGCTTATTTGCAACGTAGAAGGGCGATTATTATAGTTGATACATGTGCCCCACACAATCAAAACTTTGTAATTATATTTCTCAAATCTTGTAATTAGGCTGCACTTTTTATAGGATCAAAATTTTATAGAATTTTCACGAGATGTTTATATATTTTTTCTGCAATTAATTTCTTTGCAATTAATAAGTTTGTAATAAATTGTATATATATGCCATAGATTTGAGATTTGAGAACTACAAGTTTATTGGAATCACAGTTGAACAATAAACGCTTTTGTTGTAGCTATATCGGTTCTTGGCGAGACGAACAAATTCAAAGTTCAACAAAATTATTTTGAAACGACTGTTCATGAGCAAGATTCATCGACCACCGATTTCCCTGGCACGAATCGTGAGGTTTATGAAAAAACCTGGAAGGGAAAATTGTCTCGCCGTGATCGTCGGTACCGTTACCGATGACGCTAGGATCTTCGAAGTCCCTAAATTGACGGTAAGTGACTACAAGTGTAACACTAACTGACATCTAACTGACTGTTAAATTTTGTATTACACGGCAATTGAATTTTGTAGGTGTGTGCTTTACGCGTGACCGAGAAGGCTAGGGCTCGCATCTTGAAGGCTGGCGGTGAGATCATTACGTTCGATCAGTTGGCGTTACGCGCTCCGACAGGAAAACGCACGGTCCTGATGCAGGGACCGCGTAACGCTCGCGAGAGCGTTAAGCACTTCGGCCTGGCGCCCGGCGTGCCGCACTCCCACACGAAACCATACGTCAGGTCCAAGGGACGAAAGTTCGAGCGGGCGAGAGGCCGTAGACGCAGCTGCGGTTATAAGAAATAAGATCGCAACACACATCTCGACGGATCTTCTGTCAGATGTGATTTTTTTTTCCATGCGGTTAAGTGACTGAAAAATAAAAATTTGCTTTACAATAATTTCCCGTTCTCTTTTCTCTCTTGTCGTGTTACACGTATCCAGATTTTCTAATTTATTAGTAACTTCTATTTATTTCACACGATTTACAATTTACATTGTATATGTGCCATTCAATTTGTAAACTAACATTTAAAATCTATTGTTCGTTCATTACTCTTCACAGTTTAATGTCTGCAAATATATCTAATACATATCAAATATAAAATTGAAGAACAAATAACAAATTAGAAAAAAAGATTATTAATAAAAATTATAATTTTGTTTTTCGACGAACAATCGCGACAAAAGAACAGCCTGAATGTGCGTCAACTTGAGAATAGTTGAGAAGAAGAAACGCGCATCGGGTTTGTTCATTTCGTTCATTTCATCTCGACTCGAATCGAACTCGAGAACAATCGACGCCGACTCGCGAGCTGAATTTGGCGTGACTGGCGTGAGTGAGGAGTACCCGGACATCCCGTCGCGCGATCCGCGGCGCGGGGCGTGCGGGCGCTATCAGTCGCCATCTTAGCGGCCGCGATCGGTTTATTCTCCGTGTCCTCGGAGCTCCCGTCGTATGTTCGGCGCGACTGTGCGCAGCGTCGAGCGTCGTCACGGTAGACAGCTAGCCCCCCGTCGTCGATAGTCAGCGGTCAGCGCGGCGCACCGGGAAGCGAGCGGAGCTTGCCGGCGGCGGCGGCGACGACGGTTTGCCGGTGCACGGACGGCCGGCGGCGCGGCGCGACGACGACGGGACGGGAGAGCCAGAGCGGGTCATCAGCGAGTGGCGACGACGGCGGCGGCGGTGAAGCGGCAGCGCGCCGAAGGTGGGCGGCGGTACCGAGCGTCGAGAGAGTTCCTCGTTCCTCATTCTTCTCCTGGCCTCGACCTCGGCCCCGGCCCCGGTTTTAAAGCACAGCTCCGGCTCCAGCTCCGGCTCGAGGCTCGAGCCTGCTCGAGCCTAATCTGCCATCAGTCCTGTCACCCGATCGCCACTCGCGCGAGACTCCGCGAGAACCCGTGACGTAGCCGTAGCGCGTGACAACTCGGCTGTGTGGCGCGGGCGTGAGGTGCGGAAGCTCGGAGGCCTCCGTCGAGTTTCCCGAAATTCGGAAGCTGAATAAAGGAAAGAAGAGAGACATAGAGAGAGGACATTTCTCGCGACAGCTGCGACTGGCGATCGTTTTTGGGGGCACGGGAAGATGAGCTGCCAACGTAACGCCGGCAAGATTACGGTACCGGACGATCTGCGGGACGTCCTGCTGGAGTTCACCATCAGCTACTTGCTGGAACAGCCCGGCGACATCATCGACTACGCCGTGGACTTCTTCACGCGGCTACGCGACGCACGGCGTACGCAGCTGATCCAGACGGACGACCAGACCTGCTCGTCCACGCCGGACGAGTCTGTCGACGAGGGTGAGTCTCGAGAGAGACGAGATCTTTTTCTTTCTCTCTCTCTCTCTCTCTCCCTCCCTCTCCCTCTTTCTCTCTCTCTCTCTCTCTCTCTCTCTCTCTCTCTCTCTCTCTCTCTCTCTCTCTCCCTCTCCCTCTCCCTCTCCCTTTCCCTCTTCCTATATCTGTCTCTTTCTTCTTCTATCCCTATATATTCCCTGTCTCCGTCTCGCGACATTTCAGGGGCGCAATTCTGTCAATGATGCTTATCTACAGCTAACCCAATCGAAAGGTCTAAAAACGAGATAAATAAATCCATGATTAAGGTCCATTTTGAATGCAGCTTTGTGATCACAAAACGAATTCTCCGAATGATCGACCTTATTATATTTTTTAAGCGCGGAAGACCTTTCATCTTTAATTCTTTGTACGAGGAAAAATTGATTCTGGCAAGCAATATATCAAAAGGTCTAAAGTGAAAGGGATGTCTTATATATTACCGTCGGTACTGCGATTTACAAAGAAAGAAATAAGAAGCAATGTCGACCAAGTTGATTCCTCAAAATCTCTTTATTTCACTGACAACAGCATCCCATTAGCTTTTCTCAATTAAGTTAATAAATTAAGACTAAGAGAAGATAATCAGCGGGACTAAAAAAAATTTGTCCGATAACAAGAATTGACCATCATCTCGGAAAAATTACGTGAGAAATAACGACAGATTATTCTCTATATATCTCTCTATTCAAATTATCGGAAAGAATCAGACATTGTTTGCGCAGGCATATTGAGAGTGACCGATAGCTCGGTTAACTCATCGTGATTAGTGTCAATCACGACGTTAGTAGAGTCAAGCTAGAGCTGGTCGAGAGCCGCTCAAATCGATATCGGTTGTAAGTTGTAAGTTAAGCGTGCAGGGTCGATTCTATCAACGTCACAATTGACTCGTCGCTGTAGTTTCGATTCTCACTTTCCTTCTGCAGGTGAATCGGGGGCGGAGGAGGAGTAGGCGGAGAGTCGAGAGAGGAAAGATCGTGATTCCGGGGTATAATACCGTATCTATATACCGTAATGTCAGTAATTTACTAATGGCGCGATGGGCAGCGACGAATAATAATTTAATAACACCGAAGATCCGTCATTTATTGCGTTCTACGCCGTATTCTCTCCCTCCCCCCTCTCTCTCTCTCTCTCTCTCTTTTCTTCATTGATAAATTTGACAATACCAGATAATCACCCGGTGAACAGGAGTCGGTCGAATCGGTCGATTGTCTGGATTTTTCTACCAATATTAATTTCGCCCCGTTAGTTAAAGCGATTCTCCCTTGCCTCGGATTGGAATCGTAACGTCGCAAATGATGCAATATGGGCAGTTATCTGGAATTAGCGCTGAACGATATTGGTGGGTTCGGTTTCCAAACAAATCGCGCACGTAATGCGAAATGTATAGGATGTCTGAACAAACGTTGGGGTGTTCCACTGAGAAATGCACGGCGCGACATCAATACGCTTCTGTTCGAACGCAATTTTAAGTCGGCGTTGAATTCGATGAAACTTAAGACGTTCTTCCTTCTCCTCTACCTTTCCTTTCCTACTGCGATAACCGATATCCGTTCTTTTACGAAAAAGAATACCGCTCTTCCTACCTCTTTTTTTCCAGGTTAACTCAATTTTCGATTCTTTCTTGTCTGATCAAGAAGGAAATCTCTTAAATCTCTTGCGGCAGAGACTCGCTACGGAAAGATAAATATTTTTAGGGTATTATTGGATATCTCTCGCTGTCGAACGCGAAAAGAAAGTATTCCTGATCCCTGCCTTAGTCACACGAAATTCCTATATTTTTTTTTCTAAAATTGCACGGATTATCAAATTTTATTCTCCGACTATTACGTCTCATCGCGAGCCTTGCGGTTCGTCGTGATACCTCGTATCTCGTATGACGCCGGAATCCACGGAATCCGCAGGAAACTAATAAATTATTCCAGACTCATTCTAAACTTTTTCGCGTCTTTCATCATTCGCCAAACGCCGTCCGTTTCCCGGCGTCTCGCTCGGCCTCGCGGCAATCGATCGGGATCTCTCCGGAAATTTTCTCACGTGGTTTTCCGCGCTGTCCGCCACCCTTTCTCTCCACCTCTCCACCTCTTCACCCCGGGATGAAAGCAGCCCGGACTTTGGACCCCTGTCGTCGCCTGGGGCGAGGAGAAAGGGTGCCGCGCGCTTCGGCCTTGTCGAAGATGCGCGTCCGCGTACGCGGCGCGGAGAATCTGGTAGGACTGGTAGGAGAAAACGCGCGCGAAGCGGAACGCTCCGTCGCGTCGGCGTCGTTTCAAGTTCCAAGTTCTAAGTTTCACCGAAAGTCTGAACGAACGCCGCGTCAGATCGACTCGGCTAACTCGGCTTTGTTACTGTTCGAGACCTGCGCGCGATTTGGGAAATCGAACCCGATCGCTATCTCGCTCGCCCACAGTCGCGCCAACGCGGTCCACTCCGGTCCGGTCCGGCGCTGTCGCGAGGCGAGATTCTCGGATGCGCGGTGCTTTCAACAGTTCCTCATCCAAGCGCTTAGCCGGCACAGCGGCCGCGATCTCGTCCCGTCGGCGTCGGCGTCGGCGTCGGCGTCGTTCCCGTTCCGTGCGGCGCGATTACACGTCCCGATCCCGGTCGCGATTCCTTATTCTCGCGAAGACACGAGCGAGGACCGGCGCGGATCTCGTAGGTGTAATCCGCGGCGCGCACTCTTCTCCCAAGTCAAAGTCGTGATTGAAAGCCTCTTCGAAGACACCATCACCTCGATTCCTTCGATTCTTTAGCTTACTCGCGACCGTTAGGTAAAACGCTCGTAGGACCTGACACGTGAGAGGGGAAGAGAAACGTCAAGGATATTTATGATCGCGTTATTCCGCACGCGGATGTTACGTTTCGAAGTTATTTACCGCGCGCCACGTTCATTTCGTACCACGTCGGAATTTCTTTCTCCTCACGTAGTATCGTGATAAATTCGTGTCTGTGAATCTGCTTGTAAGCAAGCAGGTACAGGATATCGCTTACGATATACTTGTCTCGTGTCAAGTGTGCGTGAACGTGCTGCCAAGAAGGACGAACGTGTCTCTCTTGTGCACGTCTCTTCCTTTTCTCCCGCGGGCCAAATGTCGCTCATCTCCGTCATCGAGCCAGTGGATGACAAAGGTGCGAAAGAACGAAATCCCGCAGACCCTCCGTTGTCCGAACTAAATGATTAAATATGAGGCGAACTTTGGGATAATCATATAAATGACAAAAAGAACTTTTACGACACTGAAAACTTTATTGCGTCTGGAGGAAATAATAGAGATGCGCAAATTTACATTTGTTTGGAAAATATGAGTCTTTTAACACGTCGCATAAAGTTGCACCGTTTTTCAAGAGATATGTTCATTTGAAAAACCGGGAAAGAAAAAGAGATCGTTAATTGTCAAAAGAATTTTTAAGAGAAGAACTATTATTAATTTTTCAATTTTCAAGATCAATTTTCCTGGAAGGAAAGAGATTTATCCTTATCTTTTTTGTAAAATTATCATCCTGTTACCAGTAATTACAAAGAATCGTGTGTTGCACGCAACAACGGGAAATTACGTCGTAATCGGGAAAGAAAACGGTAAAATACAATTTTTACCTTATAAGGAAATTCGTGTCTCTTGAATAAGAAAGATAGCATGGTATCGCGCTCAATATATCCGCACTCGACGTATGCGGAGTGTTCAAGACGAAAGGTCAACACTTGAGAAAGATGTCGGCACTCGGCAGTATGTCATTGCGGAAAAAAAGTTTCGACGAGATTTCCACCAGAAATTGCGAAGAGATCGAAGATGAAACTTTCGCGAGCTTCTGTCGCGTAAACTTTAAGTTAAGGGATAAGTACTTTACTTCTCTCTGCCACACCATTCAAAATGCTAATATCGTAACTCCGAAAATCTCGCCGTCTATTCCCTTCTTCCTTCGTTGCGTGGAGACCGGATTTCGCTGTAGTTAACGACTGAACGAGCCAAGTAGATTTTTGCATTTGCATAATTGAACGATAGGCCATTCTTTTACGCGACTGCTTTTGCAATCCACGTCGAAGACTTGTTTCTCGAAAACAATCATCCAATTACGTAAATGTCCAACTTGACGTGGTAAACACGTATACACAATTGTCGTTTACAATAAAACACGGGCCTTTGTTTTATTATCGTTCACGACAGTTGTGCATTTCTAGATGGAAATCGCAGTCAACCAAATTAAAAATCATTCGCATTGAACGGTACTATCAACTTTTCCTCTTGCTGCTTCTTCTCATTATAATTAGAATTAGAGTAAGCTGCGCCATTTTTCGCCCACTTCAATTATATCTCGTTTTATATTTTATCAAATAATCGACGTTGAATCAGTTTAATTGATTTTTATATTTTATTATATTTTCTTAGTTTAATACTAATTGTGTCTATTTAATCGAAATGTCTCTTTCGTATTTCAGAGCCACCAGTCGGTCGGTTTGCTTCCAGAAGGAAGAGCGTTTTCGCGGAGACTTACAATCCCGAGGATGACGAGGAGGATGACGGCTTCAAGGTACATCATCTCTGTTATTGTTATACTGTTCTACAAACTGTCACGCACGTTCCCGATAACGAGACCGCGCGAATGACGCCATCATTTGCCGAGGTCTCGCGTTTGTATCTTTCCAAAAAGAAGAGAAAAAACGGCCTGGACGACTGAGAAAAGAATAGTCAAGCTGATTGAATGAATTACATGCCGATGCTACGATAAGATAAATTCTATCGATGCAATCACGCTAATGATCGTTCGCGTAATAATGCTCCATTGACTTAATTGGCTGCTCGAACAACGGCAAATTTGTCCGTCACAAAACGCCGTTTCTGGTCTCGACACGTCGCATCTCGCCGTCGCTTTTAGACCTTCTGTCATCAGATGTCGCAATGGATATTTTTTTCCAGCGTCGAAGCCTTCGGAAGCGTGCGTTTTTTACGCTCGTCACGTCCGAATTGGCGAAAACCGATACGTCGATTGTAGCTGCGTAAATAATCGCCGAGATCGCAAAAAATGCCGAAACGCGTCGCATCGGGACGTGATAAATTCTGTACGCGTGAATATAAAAGTGACGAATTTTCGACACGAGAACAACCAACGATAAGGTCAAAATTTCCTCGAAGATAAAAATATCGGAATCGATCGTTTACTTTTGGCGCGATGCTAATCGAAGACCATTACGCGCTCTTACATGTTTCGTTAATTATTTCCGTATAGAGTCACGAGCGATTCTAAAATCGGTCGGCCCCCGAAGACGTTGCGCGAAGTAATCGCGCACGTAAAGAACAGGTTTATATAACATTTCGCACTATAATACATTTGCACGTATATTCGTTATCGTTGGTATTTTTCGCTTCGATGAGGATTCGAGCAACGGTGACGAACGGCTCCGTCTTCGATACAGGAGCAGTTTAGGTCTTTTTTTTGGTGATGGCAGAAAATAGAGTCTCTCTCTCGTTACGAAATGTCGTTATACGCCGCGCATGTATATCTGTGTGTATATACACACACACACACACACGAGGTACATAATGTATATTTTTCTCTTTCTCTCTTCCGCGCGGCGGCCTGCTGCCGCGCGAGTGACGAAACGCGGACGAAGAGTTACTTTGCTCGGCGATGCGAGGTCGGCGATGTACCTTTGTGACGTCAGGCCTCGTGTTCGATAACCTGGCACGGACATGATTTACATGTATGCATGCATCATCGTCGTGTGTACGTATCGTACATACGCGCACGTGAATGAGGGAGAAAGGAACGTGCGCGGTGTATGTGTGTGTACATATATGTATCTGTGGTATAGTAAGGGGGTTTTGCGAAGGGTCGCCGGCGACGGGGTCGGGTTCGACGAGAAAGAGAGAGTATTTTTACAAAGACAGCCCTGGTGAATCCGATTATCGTCACCCCGTGGTGGCCGGTTACACGAAGAGGAAAATCGGCTATCTCTCTCTCCTCCTGTAGCCCAGGCCGACCGACCGATCATGTTTTCTCTCCGCGTGCTATACGGCTAGGACAATAGCAGAGAAAACTGGGACACCCGCGATTTTTAGAAAGGCCAAGACAAGACTACTTCGACGTGCGGATCTTCTTAAGCTTTTGACGATAAAAGGGTGCATCGGGTCCGCGCGTTCTTCTTCTTCTTTAACGGTGAATTCCTCGGTCAATTTGGTGTCGATTTTTCCTCGGCGAAGATGTCGAGGTGCTTAAAAGAAAAGGGCTTTTCGCGAATAAAATCTCAGGACACCGAATAGATGAAAAAAAATCTCAACCAATTTCTTCGGTTAATAATTAAAATTTTAACTCGAGACTTGGGGAGAATTAAAAAGAGATAAAAGAACACTGAAGAGTTGGAGAGATAGAAAAATCAATTTCAAATATTGGCACTGAAAGTTCCGTCGTTAAAATGTAATACGCGCGAGAAACGGGACACCGTTCGTGCTCGGCGATTGAAAGAATATGCGTCGAATACGCGGCGAAATAACAGTTTTGCTGGTGGCAAACGGTTGACCCTCGACGAAGTTCTAATCGTATACGATACACGCGCCCCGGCCGCACAATGGTGCGGCAGATGGGACACATCGGTAATGGGAACGAGGAGTAACGGTTCCCTGCGAAATTGATCGTTTCTGTGTGCAACAATTGGCAACGATAACGAAACAAAAGAACCCGCCGCTCGCTTCGCTTGTGGAGAGACCGATTACCGCGTGTGCACTTGCCGCAACGGCGCAAGTCGCTATCCAACGTGCGGACCAAGTTTTAAAGACGAATAATTTTTAATACCAGAAGCGCGATCTTTTACGGGTGTAAACGAATAATGTAACGTGATATATTAACCACAGCTTCAGCGCAAGGGCTTTTCTGAAGAATGAAACTTTTTATAAATATTAAACATTTTATCGTAAAGAAAAATACATATCAAAGGCTTTGTTACATAATTTTTATACAACCTCGTGACGTTTTAGTTATTAATAATTTCGCCAAGAATCCGAATTTTTTTGCAAAATTGTAATATAACTTGATAATTCTTAAAATCTAATAAACGATGCGCTTTATCGCTGAAATAATTGTGGGAGATGTCAAAGTTCACCGCGTATCAAGTCTAGCATAAAGGGCAATATCTCAAGTTGTATAGTCAAACTATCGAATTTGCTCGTCGTAACATTTAAAGAGAATTGCACTGTTACAAAGGACTTTATTGCACAGTTTCCAGAAGTAAAAAATTCAATAATAACCCAGAAGGAACAAGTAATGAACATTGAACATTTGTAAATAGTCGATATAGTAAATGACAGTCAATAAATAAATAACTTTAAATGTTTAATATATATTTAAAGATAATTATTATTTATGAATAAACGATGTTGTAATGCTGTTTAATATATAAACAATGAATGAAACATTTTACGTTTTGCACAATTTTCGCTTATTCAGATTCGAACTGCGTTAAATCTCTTTCTAATTATTCGTCAAGGGAGAAAAATTTCTCGCGGAGACAACGCCTCGAAGAGATGATGTCTCATTATATCATTCATTATACTAGCACTTTAACAGTGCTAGATTTAGAATTTCGTCTAAGCTGCATTTTATCTAAGCTTTATTTTGTCTTCATACAGCTCATTGATTTCAGATGGTCCATCCAAAGAGCGACGAGCAGCGACAAAGGCTCAGCGAGAGCGTCAAGAACATACTCCTGTTTCGCGCTCTAGACGAAGTAAGTTAAACATAGTATGTTCATCAGCCGTGATCGCAAATAGGCATAGGTGTAACAGCGACTTGGTATATACCCGCGCCAGTTGGGCGAAATACCAAGAAATCCACGAATAATCTCTTATTAGGAGCAATCGGTTTTGTCAACAAGACGATTTGCATAATTGACGTATAATTGTTTCTCTCATTAGTGATTGGTTGGTGTATTCAAGTATAAATTACTGGCCATTATTTGACTATTAGATAATATTGAGCATTATAAAAAAATACTTTATTTTTTAATATACCTATTCCATTTTAATTTATTCAAATTTTTAATCTTTATTTGATGCACAGCACAATTACATATATTGAATTATGGAACATCACAAATTGAGAACCGACGAAAACAGAATGTTAGTTTAAAAATTCTCGCTTGGCAAAAATCGATTTCGCGTTAGTCAAGAATCAATTATATTAAAAGGAAATATGTAATGATGAGACGCCCTCGTATACGTTTATAAACATATTTATGTATGTAGAAGCACGTACATACATCGATTATCATCGCGATATTAACGTGACTCCCCCCTGCCTGCGTATTACAATTTTAAAGCCGATATTTAAAATCTCGGACGATAATATTGTGCTAAAACGTATTTATACGTGTATAATAAAATTATTTTTGCAGGAACAAATGGCGGACGTACTGGACGCAATGTTCGAAAAAAGCGTTCAACCGGGAGAATTTATTATCCGTCAGGGGGATGACGGCGACAACTTTTATGTGATCGAGAGGTAATACTTTTTCTTTATATATTACAGTTAACGTATCGATAGGCTTCTCCCTTCAGCGGGAAGCTCCAGTGAACCAAGAGGGGATGCGCACAGTCGATCAGTGCTTTTACTCAGAGCTGAAAATATTCGAACAATAATGTTTAGTAATCTAATTAT
Organism: Temnothorax ravouxi; assembly: GCA_030770255.1. Classification (NCBI taxonomy): domain Eukaryota; kingdom Metazoa; phylum Arthropoda; class Insecta; order Hymenoptera; family Formicidae; genus Temnothorax; species Temnothorax ravouxi. Next base: position 59,031 of record JASTWP010001037.1, on the reverse strand, counting down.
TCGATTGATCATTTTGTCAGAATTGGAAATCATTCAGACAAGAACAGGAATGTATAATTACCTTACAATTTTCTATCTTCAATTTATTTTTTCTAATAGCCTCTGTCGCATTTCGTGTTTCAGAGGAAAATTCGAAGTATACGTCAAAGATCCGACCACAAATACAGATAATCATATTCACACTTACGATAATCGCGGTGCTTTCGGAGAATTGGCCCTTCTGTACAATATGCCTAGAGCAGCCACTATCAAAGGTATCACGTCTGGCACACTCTGGGCCATGGACAGGCAAACCTTCCGACGTATTCTCCTTAAATCCGCGTACAAGAAACGTAAAATGTATGAGAACCTTATTAATAGAGTGCCGATGTTGAAGTCTCTGGAGGTAAATATTATGTAGTTATTTATATAATTATTTTTCCAAGAGATTTATAGAATATATTTGTATTTTTTAAAAGTTTAAATAGCTCTTGAGTTTGTATTTTAAGATTAAATATAATTACTCCGTATCTTGTTTATTAAAGCTATTTTTTTTCTTTAATTAAAAAAAATTCAAGTACAAAGAAAAATACTCTTTTACAAGATTTAAATTGTAAAATTATATTAAATTGAAAAATCTTCCAGGCTTACGAGCGGATGAATTTAGCGGATGCCCTTGTACCGAAACAGTATTCTGATGGCGAACAGATAATCAGGCAGGGCGACACCGCAGATGGAATGTACTTCGTCGAGGATGGCGTCGTCAGGATCACCAGACTCGGCGAGCACGGCCGTGAAATTGAGGTGCATTTATTTATATTATACATTAATCCGATTCCCCGGGAAACGATCTGATTACGCTGGCGACGAGGGCCAAGAAAATTCTCTCTTACTTAACTCGGCCACCTTTAATATCCTGCAGATTAATCGTGTTCCGGCTGGCGGTTATTTAGGCGAGCTGGCACTCGTGACGCATAAACCACGCGCCGCTTCGGCCTACGCTGTGGGAAACATCAAACTGGCGTGTAAGTATATTTCATTACTGCCTACGATTCCTAAATTGATAGGTAATCAATAACTTTGCGCCGAGTAATTGCGGATATCGATATTCACCGCGGTAATCGGGCTTGTTAAATGACAGAAGATAGTTGTGATATCTTTCTCTGCGCATTTAAATTTATTTTGAAATTTTTTGTCTACAGGATGTCACATTTTAATGAATTCACAAAAATGACAATTCTGTTAGTCTAAAGTAATTATTTTATTTATTAAAACGGTCATTTTTTACACTTACAGTTTTGGACGTTGAAGCTTTTGAACGTTTGCTCGGCCCGTGTATGGAACTTATGAAACGTAATATCGACGATTACGAAGAGCAACTAGTGAAAATTTTCGGCAGCAAAACCAACATCTCTGACATTCGATGAACTGTTTCTGGACAAAGCTACATCGTCATGCGCTGTACTGAAGGATGCGACATTTTCGTACAGCACGTAATGTATAATGAGCACAAAAGAACTTGTATCACCTATTTCTGAATCTCATCCCGCGTGTTTCGGGTATCATCTCGGAATCAACAACTGTTTCATATGACTGTTCACTTAGACGTATACCTATTAAGATTCGTCGATAATAGTTACCAAGTTTATACTTACGGCACACATTGAACAAAGCTATAGGCTGCTCGATTATGTGCGCGTGTATGACGTAACGACACGGTATTAATGACTATTCTCTAAGACTGTATTGGATCAAAAAGAGAGTATTAGTGCATTCTGTCGCTCGCGCTCGATTGTTTGCGAAATGAATATCTTTTATTTATTATTGCTCCAGTAAAAGATTGGAATATAATATTTTGAAGTCTAGAACACAACCACGTGGACATTATACTATTTAACTTTTATCCCCGGAATGATTCATTATCAAGTTTATCTCAATGTATTCAATCTATATGCTCACAAAATTCGTGTATACTCTCGTGCATTATCCATTTTTAAACAAATCACCGGCTACATTTATAAGACATAGTAGGAGTATAGAATATTCGAAATTGAATGCTCTTCTAACGTTACTTTCTGGCAAAAGATATATTACAAGAGAAATGACTATATTAGTAATTGAATATTGACACAAATCTCTTGCAAGATTTCTACGAAATAGGGTAAAGTTCATATTTTGGATCAGATCTTAATTTGGATCAGCAAATTTGAAATGCCTCTCTAGCCGATTGTACCTATCATATGTGGATTTTTTTCACTAATTGTCTATAGCGATAAGGGATAGCGAAAATATAGACGATAGGGAAAAAGATCCACATATGATAAATACAGTCAGCTACAGAGGCATTTCAAATTTGCTGATCCGAAATATGCACTTTACCCTACCTAATATGCATATCATTCTTTCGAAGATAATGAAAGTAACATTGCCATTTTTAATGAGACAGAACTATACAATACTCTTTGATACATCCATTTAACAATGTAATATCTTGATAAAATATCAGGTCAGACAATCAAGATTTTATGTATTATTCGCGGCGAGTAATAAATACGCACTTTGCGAATAAATATGCACATATACATACACAAAGAGGTATTACACGTAACGCGCACATAGTGGTAAAATAATTTTCTAATTCATAATGTTATTTTAATTTTATTTTATTTATAAATAGACATTCGACTCTTATGCATGAATTACTTTTTTATGTATACTAATATATCTTTCATGTTAAAAACAATGCATTCACAGAAGTTATCGTAGCTATGTATATAATTATTTATAATCAAATTAGTATATAATATCACATTAATAGATTTTTACTTGAAAAAATCAATTATTTTCTAATAAGCAAAAAATAAATTTAGATAAAAAATTTTATACATGTTCCTTATTATAATAGAAATCAATAAACGCCAGAGTCGTACAAACGCATTCTATTTCGGATATAGAGTACTCCAAAAATGCAAGTCATAGAAAGTCCAGAATTAAAGGAGCCTTAAAATGGACTTAAATGCGCGGATATAATGATGCAAAACGAATATGTATGCATTGCTCGTGTACATGTACAAAGTAATATAAAAACACACACACACACACACACACACACACACATATATATATATATATATATATAGAAACATGCATACATAAATATAAATGCGAAATGAGAGAAGAAAGGGGCATGAAACTTTTTAATTACTTTGTACTTGCATGTATCAGATTAGGTAAAAAAGGTAAATTTTATCGTAAAAAGGTAACCGCGCGTTTAAGCCAACGTTAAATTCAAGTGTGTCTTGCCGATAAATAATGGTAACTCGAGGATCGATTACGAGAATCCGTCAACTTATTTTTATTACAGTACGGGACACGTTACGTGTATGATGATATACGTCTATCATCGTGATGAAAGTCCAGTCGAAAACCGATTCGATTATAGTAATGGACAGGTGCGAATGCTAGTCACTTTTTATGACCGTGTTCTTGTCACATTGTCTTCTGGCAATTACATTGGTCACGAAAAAAGAAAAGATACTTTATAATACGGTGAACTGCGAACTATGTGTTTACCACGTAACTGAAACTCGCGATGGAGCGGCAGGGCTTTTTAAATAATATCACAATCGTGTGAGGGAGAAGAGGGAGACTCCTATGAAAGTGAAATAGAGCATAATATAGGAATTGTTAATAACTGTTGTATTATCAATTATTCTTCACGTGCGACACTGATGTCTTGCAGGGTCTTTAACTTTTTTTTCCATGCAAAGCTCATTCTCTTATAAACAGCTTAACCAAATCTCTTGAAATTTTTCAAATGAATAATTGAATAAATCAAATTAATATTTCAACGATCTAAAAGTAATTCGCATTTTAAAACGTTAACAGTTGAAAAGCAGTTTGTGACATAATATCAGTATCTTTAGTCTTCCACTGTATCTCCAGGCTGTGATATTATTTTTGACTGAGTATTTCATTCCTTTCTTGTAATCTCTCATAAGAGAAAATCGTAAAAAAATGTTGTAATTGTTATCGAATTTGCGAGGCATCAAACTGATGGATTTGTTTTAAATGATTCAACCAACGTATCTCTTATATATGTAAGTGCAACAGAGATTTTAATGGATTAACAAAAGTTACTTGATCATTGTTGGACACGAGAAACTCTACACGTATAAAAGAAAAAAAAGAAAAGAAAAGAAAAGAAAAAGAGCTAATTCGCATACCTACTGAGTAAACTCGATACGCATAAGTACTTACTTGTGTTAGATTACATTCGCTAAATTAAGTGTGAAGTATTGAAGTTAGAATCTGTCCAACTCGCATTGCTGTATGTATCTATCATGAGACTTATCTTATGTGTTGCGTGTTGTGGTTTATGAGTGTGGATGTGTTTGCATGTGCGTATGTGACGATCGAGCCAGTAATTTGTTAATTTATGTTGCTACTATTTATAGTTTACACTCTCCAATAGTTGTATAATTCATGTTATCGTCATTAAAAGTAATGCAATACACCGAAATATGTCCTACGGATAAATATTGTAATAGTAGTATGCCTTATTGTGCCACTGGATCTTCGTCTTTCTGCTTTCAAAGGGAGAAAGATTTATGAAATATCGAAGATACAGATTTCGTCGTACATCCGCGATCTACACTGCTGGATAAAACGATTCGACACTTTAGTAAATTTTCATAAATGCCTTCATAAGTCAATAACATTAGCGAATTAAAAATTTCATATGAACGGCAAGACATTGACAAGGATTATATAAGATAACTAAGAAAAGATTTACTTAAAGAATGATTCAGAATAACTTCTTTATTAATACAGAGAAAAAGTATTGAATTTTATTTTTATCTGCAATATTTTTTCAAGAATGTATCTTGTAATTTATAGTCCAATTTAAAATTCCGTTATTTCCCTTTTAGCTAGAAATTGATTGCAAATTTTATTTATTAAAATATTATTTAACATTAACATTTTTATTTGTCATATAATGCTATTTGATATAAAATCGTGCCCCATGAATTTTCACAGTGTTTTATCATTATGTCCAGCAATGTATTATGTATCCACATGCTATATCCAGCGATGGGCGTTCGATTCTCTTTCTCTCGCAAGTTTTCAAGCAATTCTGCTAGCCTAAAGTTTCGAATGATTTTGAATATTATATGGAAATCATTAATTTTAATGAATCTTCAATATCTTGAAGAACTTGCTAGTGTTTTAGAAAATCATTAAAATCCTTCAAATTCTTAAATAAAAACGTCAAAAATCTTGGAATTTTTAAAAGATAATTTGACAGAACGAAATTTAATATTATCTATCAATATTTGAACGAATACATTTATTGAAGCTGTGAATTATTGCGATTAGTTAATTATCATGACTACTTTACATGGAAAATAATTTTAATTATTTTCTTAATGTAGATTTATCGTAAAAATTTTTAATAAACGCAAATGTTTCAAGATGAAACTTGAGGAGGCTTTTAAAATGATCTTTCACTAGTCTTTCAAGAACTTTTTATTTCAGATAATATTTGAAATGATTCAAAACTTTTGTCGATTTAAAGCACTTGTTTTAATCCATCACTAAAGCTACATCGCAATTCTAGTCCTGAGTGACATGCGACATAGAGAAGTGTTTCCGACCAAATAGCATGTATCGAATTAGAGAGTTGATGAATTGACGGCGGTAATAATATCCGTAACGGCTAATAATGTGCCAGTAATACTTAGTTTTCTCATTTGACTTGTGTTTTCCTTTGTGCAACGATATTCTTAATGTTTTTTTTTTTTTTACTTTAATTTATCAAACGTAGCGCGTCAATAGCTGTTACGTATGTATTAGCAATGTACCATTGTGCATGTAACATTGCACTTTGCATCGGGCCAATTTCAAGAAGCAATTGAGCTTGCGACTATCTTTTCTTCCTTTTGCTCGTATTCCTTCGTGCCGTATACAGCGTATTCTTCGTCGATGTAAAAACCCATTGTATGGAATTTAAAAATATCATGCGTATAATAACTTTACTGCCCCTGCCGGTGAGTCATGGTGATTTAAATATTATTTCCACGCGCGTGCACCGTGACCGTAAAATATATTTATACAAAGTTGGAGCCCTGTACATGGCTCAACAGATATCTGTGAAAAGTAAATTTTCAAGTAATTCTCAAATCCCCGTATTAATGCAATTAAGGAAAGCAATACGAGTCTCAAACTCGATTGCGTGCTGACAATCGTCCGGTGTCATCATACAAGAACGCTTGTATCATTAAAACTATCTTGATACTTTCTACCGTTATTTCTTCTTTTAGAAATCTCTATTAGCATTTAAATATCGACACTTTCTTCGTTCTTAATAATCCACACTGTACTTGTCTCTTCATACTTGGATGCTGATAATATTAATGTTTCGCCACGAAAAAAAGAAAGAGATTATGCTTTTAAATTCCTTTGACAGCGACAGCATGTAAGTTAGCGCGTCGCGGATGCTTATGTGCAATTAGAGTAAAATGAAAGAGAAGAGTACACTTCCTATTTGCGGTTATATATGAACAATCGGGCAAAAATTGGGACGTTCGAGGGCCCAAAAGTATGTACGTCTCTCTCTTTGCGTGTTCCCGTTGTGTCCCATTTTCCATTATGTCTTCGAACCAAAGCATGATAAAGAGGAACCTCTCTGATTGTACTGTGAATGTTGAATAAATTTTGAATATATAATTAGCCTTAAAATGTGTCTGTGTACACGTTGCTTGAAGCGTATTATATATATAATATCAGAATGGTTCTCCTTGTGTTCCATTAGTAATATAAGTCTTTTAGCGAATTTCTCGAATGAGTTGTAACGTGCCGTTTAAAGCGAACCGCGTCAAAGCTTTACTGCAAAGTGTATTTTTTATTTTGTAATTCGTTCGACGACGTATCCGCCTGGTGTGTCAAAATTCTTTGTAAAACGACAAAATGAGAAAAGAGACACGCACTTAGATACGTAACCGTTCTTTAAGAACAATCGGTATATCCGTATACATATCGCTTATTTTATATTTTAATAATACTTCGCAAAGTTTCTTTTAAACGCGCGTATATAACCCATTATTATTGTCCAGTCCGTACCCTATATGTTTGATAATATTGTTTGGAGTGCGGCCCTCTCTCCTCCCCTGTACATTTAATAGATTTTATACACATATGCGCATACGTAGAAACGCGTTTCTAGCTATAACAAACTGTTGTAAATTACAAGATAGTACGTACTTAACGCCCCTTCGTTTCGCAATGTGTTATAGTATTGTATAACGAAATATGCGCATATATATGTATATACTGTATATATATATATATATATATATATATATATATATATATATATATATATATACACAGTATATATGTGTGTGTGCATATATATGTGCATATACCTATAGTATATTGTACACAATTGTTAGATATATATAGCATATATATCTAAAGTGTATATACATATACACGTTAGGTATATGCATGCAAATATAGGAATATACATATATATAAAATATCAGTATATATGTCGACACTCGTTTCCAGCTGGTCTGATCGGGTATCATTCTAATAATTATAATGCGTTGATCTGGCAGCGATATATGATTCGAAGTAATCTAGAACCGAATGCGCAATCGCACGATCCGATTTATTGTACGATACAATGCAGATGTATGTCTATATATAATTTGTTAATATGTATCGAGAAGTAAATAGATTTTACTAAAGATTCTGTATGCTGAGCAGCAGGTTTATCTACGTACAATAGATAGATGTAAACTGAGGTAATATCGATAATTGAAGGACGAGGGTAAATTGAACGAGTATTTTGTGCTTTGTAATATAAATTTGTAAGACGCGCGATCACATGTCGTCCAGTCTCTTTTTCTCTTCCCGATCCGATAATACAAAAATTCATTTATACAAAGAAAACGAATCTCGTCGCAAGCGTTCACAGACTTGTAATGTTTATAACAATATTATGCTTGCATTATATGGGCCAAGATAGAGCAATCGAATAATCGATAACTGAAAATTAGAAAGTTCGCCTTTGTATGCCTGTACCTCAGCGATACTTAGCAGCTAATTATGTTTCTTATTCAATTGTATTGTGTATTATTTGTGATTGTTATATTCGACGATTCGGATCAAATCACAATGTCTTCAGACATATTTTCATCTAACATACTCGTTAGAACTAAAGATTCGAATCTTATTAAAAAATTATTCTAATTTGAATGATTTTATTAATTATCATACCAAGTTTTTTCTTATTGAATATTTTATAATTAAATTTCTTTTCCAAGTGTTTCTGCTCGATGCAAAAGTGGGGAACAGATTTCTAGCGACATATCTATATTTGTTCAACAACACGTATCAGTATCGAGAGATTCACAGCTATACCGAGAAACTGAAATTAATCGAATGAGCTTGTCCATGCATACAGCTGATGTAATTATCATTATAATCATCTTCTCGTACAGGATGTCGCAGAAAAGTTGGATGCTGTTTTAAAGGTTGTGCTTATCGAAACGAGAGGAGAGCTTAGCAACTCGCATAAACCGGATCTCCCAAGTTGAGAGTTACGTTATAGTCTTTGCGTCTCTACAGTCATCGTCATTGCAGTTCGCTACGTATCAACTTTTACCATCACAACATTCCCTTTAAACAGCTTCCAAATCCTTTCCGCGATACTCGACTCGACAGTGTACGCGTCTCGTCGCGCGTAAGCTGAGCTCGGACGTTCATGTGCGTATTTTCGCGATGGAGCCTAAGCGCGGTTGTAAACCAAAGTCAAGTCTCAGATGCATACAATGGAAAATAAATATTTGGTGTGTCTCCCTTTATGCTTGATCAGCCAACATTTCGTACACGCTTGTCACAGCGTCACTGCCCGAGATTTAAGTAGCGGCATTTGATATATCCTCCGTGTAACACCGTGTCTCACAGTCATCGTGCGCTTTCATATATCTCGGCACGAAGAATTCTATAGAAGAATGTATATTCAGTTCACCAGGAAACTTGTCGTGTCCCATTCGCGAAGCTTTGCCTCCTGCTCTCGTACACATTCGGTGATTCTGCAAAACATTGTCCGGGTGATCCTATTTTTTTGGCAAACGCCTCGGTACGTTGTACAATCTTATGTGAAATAACCGGATGCGAGTTTGTATTCGAGCAGCGAGCAACAATATACACTTGGTATACTATAAATAAATAACAATAAAAAGTGATAATATAATAAATGAATGGACCTGTATACAGAAGTCTATTTATATCTATTTATTATTATTAGTAACTCATACGTGTGTTTATGCACTTACAATTTTCGTCGTTACGCAAATAATCTGTTTTAAATTGAATGAAATACGAAGATAAATACTTTGCGTATTATGAGAATTGTTAAAACACTCCTCTTGTAATTTAAATCCCAGAATTAAATTCCAGAATTAAATAATAAAGCCAATCGTATAGATTGGAATTTGTAAGTAATATTGATATTTATCTGAACAGTGTTAGAAAACAAAAATGTAACATGTAAATCTTTTTAGCCTTATAACAGTTTTTATTGTATTCTAAACTTGCTTTATTACGGCATTATGTCCAAATAGTTATAATTGACAGATTTGCTCTGTTTTATGATACATACGATTTCTTTCCTTGATTGAAATGATACAAGTATAACAGACTTTATTTGGGATTGATGGTTTCGGATTTATTCTTCCTTTTCTACCATATAGATTGAAACAATCATAAAAAAATATTCTTTATTCACACTGTAAGCGATCTCTGTTTACTTTACAGAATTACAGAATATACTCATCAACGATGTGTTCTAATAACTCTCCTAAGATTATTTTTTTGTTGGCATTGTTATTAAATTAATAATAGCTAACATCATATTTTATAATCTTTGAGGAGCTTCACGAAGGATCATGTCAGGTCTTTTATGTACAATTAATTCTATGAAAGCTAACGATATTAATAACGACCAACCAATTTGTTCTTGACAAACAGGACTTTGTGCGTTGTACATGTTTCTCAATTCTGTTCCTATTAACACTTTTGGTTCCTTTGTTTTTATCGGTTCGTCGCTTTCCTGCAATAGCTTTTGCACCATGTACTGTGTGGAAATACCCTCGTTGTCTATTATAAGTCCATAGATTTTTCGCAATACACGCTGCCGAAGTATAAAGATATTGTTTGCCACAAATCCTGTGGTGTCTGAAAGATTTGTAACAAAATTTTTATATCAGATTTTTCTTCCCCATGCAACGTGTAACAAAAATATCAGCACTAGAAATCAACATGATAAAAGTGTTTATCTCTCGAATTGAATCATAGTTGTAGCTAAAAATCTTTACATTTATTTTAGACTGATTGATTCCTTAAACTGTTAGTAAATATATATTTTCAAAACAATTAATGTAAATTAGAAAAGAGAAAATTATATTTCTTATTTGTGAATCAGTTTTTATCTCCATTCATAAAGAAAAAAAAATAAATAATTCTAATTGATAAATTTTCGTCGTTGAAACATTAACACGATTGATAAAGCATAATTTTCATACCATTAAATTTATTATCCAACATTGTCAGATACGACAGAATGATAGCGCCTATTATAGATTGTTGTACAAAGTTTTGATAAAAGTGGCGGTTTTGTATACGGCCCACGTCACCACCGGTCTCTTGCATTATATACCGATCAGCCTTCGGTAATTTTTTGGCAATTGGAATTGTCTAAATAAAAAGATAAAGTTGTGATAACAAAATATCCTACAATTGGCGATCTCTAAACAACAGGCTTATTTTATGAAGTAAATAAAAAACTTCTTAATGCTTCAATACTTACCTCTTGAAGTAAAGTATGAATATTTTCTTTTGGCCCTTTTCGTGGAAAAGATTTATAACTCCACTGTAATACTTCGCAATCGCGATTTAATAATGACCAACTTATCAAGTCATGTCCTACGTATATCCCTAATACTGTATCGACATCCTGTAACATATAGATGGAATTGATCTAGAGTGTACAAAGACAAGGAAGGAAGCTATCAATATTTTTCTCATATAATTCTTTAATTAGAAAATTAAGGAGAACTTAATATCTCGTACCCTATGACTAGTATCAGTATTTTGTGGTGTTACAACCAAGCCTGACATAATCTTCTTAGGAGGCCTTTTCTTACCACATATAATTGACTTATAAAAATTATACACGCATTTGTTATTCATACTCTGTACTTGTAATAAATCGTCCAACGATTCAAACGGTCCATTATTTGCACGGTGCAATTCTAATTTCTCTGCACGCTTCTTAGTAATGGAATATCTTTGAAGAAATAATTTTAACGGTAATAAATGCACGATTGAAAATTTGTAATACATAAAAAAAAATATATAATTAACTCACTGTGCTAGATCTTTCATGCTTTTGCTATTTATTACTTGGAGTATTTTCTCCTTATCTTCTGAAGAGAGAAGGTTTATATCAAAAGTGTCAGTGCACATGTGGTTTACTTTAAAAATAAATGCGCTCAGTGTCTGATGCTTGTAAATCTGTAAAGAGAGGATAAAAAAGAAATAAGACAGAGAATATCAAATTCTCTGAAAAAGAAAAATTGAAATGTTTTAAAGAAAAGTTATAAAACCCAAAAATATAAATTTATAAAGTTTACACGAGATACTATCATAAAATAATTATATACTTTTTATTAAAAAATTATTAATTTCTATAATTGCAAAGAACATACAAAATCTTACCTGCGCTCTTTGGTTTTTAATAACTGTACTAAAAAATCTCGTCAACGTCATGTTCCACATTTTATCGTAAAATTATTCACACAAAATGTAATACAATTGATTATTAATCATCTCATTATTATACATTCAACTGACGTCTTCAATATGCACACATATAATTAGCTTTATAAATGTGTTCGACGTAAATTTAATTTTTATGTGCAAGCAATACAAATAAATATCCACATGTAAGTACTGAAGAATATGCTCTGCTTTGTAGCTAGGTTATATTGCGCTTTCTGCGCCTAAAATGGAATAAATAAGACGTTACTGACGTTAGAGAGAGAAAGAGAAAAGATGGAAAGTACGGAAAGTGCAGCTGCAAAACAGAACTATCGATCTAACCTAACCTGACGTGATGAAAACAGCTCTTGCACTTTACATGTTCAAAATAACACTGTATTATGTATTATATACGACTTTGAACGGAAAAAGCTGAGAAGAAACGTAAAAAGTACATTTGAAACAATTTTCTTAACTTTTTGTGCTTAAAATAAAATAAAAATATATAAATATCAAAGAAAAAGTGGATAAAAAGTACAGAAAGATCAGCTTGTAAAGAGCAAGTCAAGTTGGCCCAAGTGAGATACTTTTGCCGTCTTGGATTGGCGATACTGGACTCAGCTGACTAACCGAAAATTCAAATTCCATTTCCAAGTTTCACGGGAGGTAACCTGCTTGCGGATTTCGTAGTTGCTTTCGTTTTCTCAATTCTCTCACGAAAATAATCATGCAACAGAATTCAGTCAGACGTAGATCGTCCAGCAATCCTGTAAGGATACCCGTGATCGAACGGGAAGATAAGAGCTCGACAGGAGCTCGAACGGATCAACGGAAGACACAGACATTGAAATCGAAGGGAATCTCGACTGGTGAGGTCTCTCATATTCCCAGGGCTCGTTTTCGGAGCTCTTCCAGCGACCGAGCGGGATCGCTCGGCAGAAAATCGTACTTGAAAGTAACAGGTAAAGTACAACATGTAAAGGCATACTCCGCATACTCAAGACTTCTATCTTTTCTAATTACTTGATATGAGCCAGCACATGATAGAAACGTGTCTTCAATAAAACAAAGATTTAATTTAATTTATTTAATTCGAGATCGTTCCAACTTCTTTTTAAATTATGTTCAACTTATGTGTATGTATGTATGTGTGTAGGCAAAACTCCGCTACGGCAACCAACAACTCCAATCACCCCGGTGAAAGTCTCCAGTAAGCATGCTATCCCAGGTACAGTGCTTACAGCAAGTTCTAGCAAACTTAATGTGCCGTTATCAATCGGTCGATCACCGTCCGGCGACCGTGGTAGCACCGTAGGAGCTAAGGGCCCCAGAAAGGACACAAGACCCCTAACGGATAAGGTTTATCAGATGGACCTGCTGAAAGAGATCGATAAGTTCTTTGAGGTAAATCAATGCTCGCCGATGTTAAACAGCAACGGCAGTTTGAAACCAATTACATTGAAGATGTTCGTGGAGGTCTCTGGCTTCCTATTGAAGTATTTCGACGTCAAGCATACTCTCACGATGGCAAATTACATAGATGAATTACCAAAATGCGCGAAGAAGTTACACTATCCTGGCGTGATGAACAAATCATGGCTTAAGACGGCCAATGCAATGCATTCGTGGCCCTATGTTCTCGGTTGGATCGGCTGGTTGGTGGAAGCATGCAAAGTGAGAGAGCTCGCATTGAACAGATACCAACTGGAAACTTTGCCGTTCATAGGAACGGAGCAGCAGGCTCAAAGTTGTAGCCTGGAGTTTCAAACATTGTTGGAATGTTATAGAGTTTGGAATGACGAGGAAAAAGCCCACGAGGAGGTAGAACTATTGAACCGATATATGCAGAATGTTTTAGTTCAACAAGGTATTACTGACCGCGATCTAGCTCAGGCACATAAAGAATTGGAGGAAGAAGAACTGAAGTTGCAGATGCATGAGGAAGAGTCACAAGAACTTGATAAAAAAATTGAATATTTACAACAGAAATTAGCGTCTTCGCGCGCCAAGGAATCTAAACAATTAAACGATATTAAAAGCATGGAGGATTGTATAAGCAAGCTTTCCGCCGAGACAAATCAGTTAAATACAGAACGTGAAGTTTTAAATGAGCAAATTCGAATAGGAAATAAACAATATGAAGAATTATTCTCAATCGTGAAGAATCAACCCATGTCTAAGATTGAAAAGGAAAATATCATTAAAAAATGCACGGAGATTCAAAACTACATACACCAATTTGACGAGCATTTGAAAGATTACCAAAAGGAATCGTACACTTTAGATATCAAATTCGCGTCTTTCAATAATAATCTCAATATGGCAATATTAGCGTATAATAAGGAGGTCTTTATGCTTATCGACAATGATGTTGGTCTGAATTTCGATGAATTAAAGCTCCCGGAAAAAGAATTGTTGAAACCGGAGATGATGGATATAATGGAAAAAAAGGCCTCTTTAATAAGAACATTCAAAGAGACATTGATGAAGCAATGCAACGAGATAGAGTCTCTTATTCAATTCGAAACCATGAAATTGGAGAAACTGCAAGAAGAAATTAAATCTTTGCCGGATGAAAACAAATTGAAAGAAGATATATCTCATATTAATGAAATGAAGGCAGGTGCGAAGAAGGAGAAAGCCAAACTTATAAAACAGATAGAAGACTTGAAAAACGAAGTTAAAGCAATGGAAGATATGATGCCAGATTTACAAGCGGAAGACTTCAAAATAGAAGAGGCACAAGACAAATTAGATGCAGTTATAAGAAGAAAGATGTTTCTAGAGCAAGCTGCCAAACGGTTTTTCGAAGAATTTTACAAAACTGTCGGCGAGCATAGAAAAGAGCTTTATAATATTGTAACAAAAGTTACAAAAGTTAGAATGCTATAAAATTAAATCTCTGTACAAATATTTTTATAATGATATATGTCATTCCTTCGCCACATTACCCCGTATTATTTGTATTGTGTATAATTTATTACACACTATATTATATATTATATGGTTTCAGTAAAATGTTGTCGCATCTTATTAAAATATAATATGTACAAAAATGTTTATTTCAAATAAAGAGTTTTATAAATATGTTTCTATCGCAGAATTCTCGTGCGTGTCATTTATATACAAATAAAATAGATACATATTCTCTCGTCTCGTATCTTTTTCATTTTTCCTTTTTTTTTACAAAATGATGCAAATTCTAGTATGTAAAATATTTTTATTCTATTAGCTCTATATGTTATGACAATATGCAACTCGCAATTTCTTTTTTTTTTCCATTTTTTAAGATAAGTTTTAACATCATCTGATAAGTTACATAGTTGAAACATACGTCCCTTAACTTCACAAAATGTACATGATACATTAATATTAAATGAATAACAAAAAGAGGTATTAACGAACACTATATATACTACATACAATACGTTACGTTCGAATAAAATATCCGCCATTCGGGAATCAATTGTATTTTTCAATAACGTTTCGTTTTTTAAATATCATGAATAATTGATTTTCTATTGAGGAGTACCTTTTAATTAGCTTTCTGTACAATTTGATGATCGATGATCAAATTATGATCATTCATATCTGATATTTTAAAAGTCACTCCTCAACTATGAATGTTGTAATTTAAGCTGTAGCTAGGTCCCGACTGCCTTTTTTATCTTACTTTAATATGTACATGTAAAACATAATAATCAGTGTATAATGTTGATTAAAATGCAACGGGATATCTAATACAATTGGTTTTAAAGAATTTGCAATGCTTTCTAGTCTGTAAAAAAAATAAGTCTTTAAATAATTCAAATATATTCCCAATTTTTTTCGCTAGCTTTACATAAGACAAAATTAACAAACAATATTTATAATTTTCAAAATTATGAGCTATCAAAGTTAATATTATCAAGTTGCATGTTACATTGCCATTTTTATGCATACAGCTCATAATTTTGAAAATTATAAATATTGTTTGTTAATTTTGTCTTATGTAAAGCTAGCGAAAAAAATTGGGAATATATTTGAATATATATATATATAATATTTTTCTATATATCAAAGTTAATATTATCAAGTTGCATGTTACATTGCTATTTTTATGCATAAGTACAGCTCATAATTTTGAAAATTATAAATATTGTTTGTTAATTTTGTCTTATGTAAATATATAATATATATATATATATATATTAATTTTATCTTATGTTGAGCTTTATTGTATATTGCCTCATTTTTATATAACGTGTATGTGAGTACGTGTACGTTATATGCTGTGTATCAATCTTTTCGCTTTTTATTTAAAGAGGAATTAGCTTATATGCCTGTGCATTTCACTGCATTTACTTCATGAATTCTTTTCTTTGCACGATCGCTGCACGAACCTTCTTATCGCAAACTACCACCAGACAGCTATGAGAACACACAATTACATATTGTGAAAGTATATTCTATTGTTGACTATCGTGAAAGAATTGAGAGAAAGAGAAAAATGTACGCTATTTGTATTTAAGTGCGATTACAAATAACAATTGATGGATTCATAAATGCTCCAGAAGAGCCCACATACATACACGCATGTACCCACGAACATACAATCGTACGCAAAAATAAAGAGTATCCTACGTATATTTAATAATTTTGTACTAATGTTTCGTATGCATTAATGAGTGATTAACACATTTAATTATACTCGCGTGAAAAGAATAATATCCCGAGATTTGCTATAATATTGATATTATTTAGATATATTACAAATAATTCAACAGAAATATTTTTAGATACAGCTTACAAATCTTTGAGATACATAAGATACCTTTATACGTAAAAAAATAAGTTTTATGCAATATATACAATAACCAGGATCGGATTTACCCGTTTGCTGCCTATAGACATGTAAATAGTGCTACTGAAAAGAAAGCTAGTTTGTTTAAATGCCATTCGTCTTTTTAATTGACATAATCCAAATTGTGGCTAAATTAGAAGAGAAAAGAATGTTCAATTAAAAAAAGTGTAAGTTATTAAATAATATTCAATATATTTCTTTTCTTGAAATATAACATAATAAAAATTATCTCTTTTTTATCAAAGACAATTTTGTGAAAAACGGTTCTAGGCCGATGTCTATAGTGCCTACTGGTAACTCTAACCCTGACAGTAACGTTTTATTGAAATCGTTTTCAACTTCAAATTTTAGGCAAATAAGAACTTCATGTTTATCTAAATACATTTGCAACTTCCTATAAAGAAAATAAACAATTTTTACAATCCGTATTACGTATAGACGTCACTCTTCGCGTTTATTATTTATTTAGATTTTTTTGTTATTGTACGCGATTCACTTAGAGTATTATTTCGATGCAATTCTAAATTGTAGGATAATTTAACAGATCGCTGTTCCACACACGCTGCGTTTTATACTTAGAGATTGTAAAAATCAGTATGCAAAATAGATAACGATCTTTTTGTCATTGTATGTACAACTGGCAAGTTGAACGGGATATTTTTTTGACGCATAAATATTAAATTCATCGGCTTTTGTATATTTAAATTTAACTTGCGGTATCTCAACTAATTCTTATTGATAATTCGTGTATTTATGGTCTCAGCAAGCTAAATTTATTATAAATTCCCAAATTTTTGAACGAACAGATGAATATCATTTAGCATACATGTATCGATCAAAAACATGCTCCAATATATTCATGAAATATACAAAATCGAGCGATCAGCATTATACATAAATACAGGATCTATAAACGGAACACTTTCATCTGTTATTAAAATTACTGGGGGTCAATCATGTATTAATGTGGAACGTGGAAAGTGAAAAGTTTTATATGACTATCTCTTTCTATTTAACATCAATAGAAAGAGAGATTTTTCATTTTTCACGTTTCCACCCTAGGAAAAAAGATTCATGATTGACCCCCAGGCCCCCAGGAATCATCATGTGATACAGCTAATCAATAAGAAATGTTTTTGTTTTATGAAACTTGCCTTTTATACTATACAATTAACTGAACTATGTTCAGGTTACGCAAGTGTTTGCATAATTTTAGAAGCGCTAACGCATATAACGCATCATATGTAACAAAATAGTAGATGCTAAATCATAACAGTGAATTTAATAGGCAAAATTGACTGTCACCATGATTAAGCATCATATTAAATATCTGTATTTTTTGCGTTATATTGAAATATTTACAAATATTCAAATAGTGAACCATACGTAAACTGCCCCATTTCTTATGTACGATATATTTCTCTATACTAATTTACCCTTGCAAATTCGTAATTACATGTTTTTGATTCTCATAATTGTTTCTTTTAATGGTTCTAGTTGAGCTATTTACATAACGCGTTTTTCTCTGTTGAAAGGTGTACTTGTCACACTTGGATAATCACTGGTACGGTATAGTTCCTCACGATGTCCGTTTAAATACTTTGTCACACATCGATCTGTATATCACTATCTTCCGCCTCACTTTCAGTACTTACCATAGCATCTTCCCCTACTAACAAGGCAGCGGGTAAGTTTTGTGGTACATTGTCAATATCTAGTCTCGGAGTAGAATACACATTTAACACTTGTATCGTTGTGGGAGACGTCGAGAGACACTGCGGCACGGATCCTAAAGGATCTCCACTTAGCGCGTCGCAATCCAAGGAAGTGGACAATTGTAATTGTAAATTATGAAGTTCAGGTATATGTGGACGGATCTGAAATATATAGGAATTCTATAAGACACTTCAAGATAGAATTGAATATACAACGAACTCGGTCGCGTAGCGACGAATACCTTCAATCCATCTGCCGTATGAGGATTTCTGCAACCTCTACATCTACACTCTACGCAAGGCTTACTTTCGACGTAACAAGGACACCTTTGACCACAACAGGTAAGTTTCCCAGGTATCGCGGTGGCATTACCACATCTGCATCCTTTTCTTTTACTTCTAGCAGAACTCGACCTTGGCTTTTTAAAACTGCCCGATGACTGCTTATAACAAAGTGAATTACATTATTGTCGATACTCCCAAGGAAATGTCAGTAAATTAAGTATTGCAGATCAATGCAGAAGTAGTCAAAATTAAAAGCTAGAACAAATATGCTTTTCGAAGGCAAAACAACAAATGTCTGCATTAATCTTTCTTATGGGACCTAAGTGAATGTGAGTTAAGATTTCTTTAAGACTAGTATTAGTATAAAACATAAGAGCGATAAATATGTACAGGTTAATTAAGCTCAACTATAATTGTTAATAGACGTGAGTCAGAAAAATTATTGTACCTTACAAGAAGTGTTAACCAAAGACGAACATCTTTAAGCATTTAAATAAAGATTACAGTGCAATGTAAATCCTGTAAGGCATAAGATTAACCAAATATCTATTGAAATTACTTTGCTGTTCTTTGAAGATTTTTTCTCAGAAGGAGTCCCATATTTAAGGTGGGAAGACGGAATGCATTTTACCCCTCCTACAGAGCCGTGCTGACTTCCATCTGTCTCCTGTTGCCCCGAGTGGTCCATGTCTTCCGTAGCAGCCGCTTTCCGTTTTATCGTAATTTTGTTACCAGATCCAGCGTACATTACGGAATATATGGAGGATCCGTTTGATACCGTACGAATCGTTGGTGACTCTAATTTGACAGCAAGAATACAATAGTGATAAATAATTATTTCATATATTACTCACATGATAAATGATATTTATATCATATTAATACAATTGTATACGCATATTTATTCGCAAAAACTTGCGACAATAGTCGCATCGAGGGAACGTTTCTATACTCCGTACCAGGTATGCTCTGGGATATCGCCTCAGTAGTCTGGATGTTATTGCCCTGCGTCTGAGTGGAGGTAGTGCTGGTATAAACGCACGGTAAGATACTGTAAGCGGATTTGGACAGGCCGGCGTTGCTCTTGAACTCATCTTTGAAGCCGGCGCCTTCCTGGATGAGCTCCATCAGGCTGGTGGCACCGATGGTGGACGGGGCGCCGTTGGTGGTGGAGTTGCTGGCAGACGTGACGGTGAGCAACAGGGTGCGATAGATGTTGGTGCTGGTGAGGTACTCGCATAGCTTCTTGTAGCACTGCAGCAGTATCCGCAACTGCACGTTCTCCACGTACTTGTCGTAGTCCTTGCACCAGCCGCACGACGGCTTGAGCTTCTTGCGGCCGCCGCGGCAACCGCGGCACACGTGATGCTGACAGTTGGTCTCGGTCGGCGTGTGCGGCTCGATCAGCAGGTTCGAGCACACGGTGCAGCTGAGGCTCTGCCGCAAATACGGCACCAGCCTGTAGAGATCCGTCCAGGAGTTGGAGTCGTCGGGGTCGGCCTGCAGCACCAGCCGACACGTCGACACGTACAGGCTCGTCGCGTTCATCGCGTCACGCGTCACGCGCCCGGCGCCGCTCCGCTCCGCTCTCCGCGCCCGGACCCGGACCCCGGACCCTCTCGCTTCCCTCTCGCCTCCTCCCTTCGCGGACGCGAAATATCAAACCCCTAAACCTTACAGCCGCCGCCGTACGCTCCGCGGCGCGTAACGCGTAACCATCCTCCTCGCGCACACAAAAACAAAACATACGCCATGTTTCGTCGCCGAGTTCTCCCGGTTCTCCGCTCTCCGCTTCCCCCGCGTTCCCACAGAGGGCGCGCCGAGTGTCTTTCTGCCCTTTCTTTCTGGCGGCGCGCGAGGCGCGGCGCGACCCGCCATTGTTCAGAGAAGTTCAGAAGAGGCTCTCAGATGCTGTCTTATCGCGTCAATCGCGTCAAGCTGGATACTGGATACATTCGGAGCGATCCACGTCAGATTGGACAGTAGAGTATTTCTTTCTCGTTTTCGAATCTTATCGCATGCAAAAATATATAAACATGGTAAAGCGTGAATTTGTACGAAATTTCCTTAACCTTATCTGATGTTGCGCCTAGTTCTCACCTGAATTTTCTTCTTTCTTACCAGAAATTTTTAAAAAATCCTAATTAATTTCAGCTAATAAAAAAGTGTAATATGCTTGGCAATCTTGAATAAATGTATTTTAAATAAACGATCAAAAGAAGGGAATATTTGAAAAAAGCAACTTCCTAATAGAGGACGGTAAAAAAAAGTCATTTATTATCGCACTCATTTACAGAGCCGATTACAAAAGGCTGAAGATAATTCCTAATTACTCAGCTATTTCTGACGAACGGCATGCGTGAAGGCCTAGCTGTCTGCTTTGCTGTATAGTATAAATCGCAAGAATTTAAAAGTAAAAAGACAAAGGTAAGACAACGTTCGAAACGTGAAGGTAAAGCTCTGAAATAGGACAAAAAAAACAATCGAAATAACGTTGAAGAAGACTTGTCAGTGCAGTCCGAAATGTTCTATATATATTTATTAAACTATATATTTTATTTTTAATTTTGACATTCTTGGTTTGCCCGTTTGTTGATCCTTGAACTTTTTACATTAAATCAAAATAATTATCTGTTAACTTGAAACTTGAACATTCGAAATTCCATTGTATATTTCATTTATGTCAATATTATAGATGTTTCAATACCAAGTACGTACAAGAAACCAAATATTATTCACTTGTTTGCTATCTGCTTCGGCATATAAATTGTCCGAAAGCATCGTCCTCATAAACGTCGAATTGTCGAATGAGATCGTCGCAAGTTGCGCGAAAAAAAAAGAATTTATTTATATGAAGAAAGAGAAGAATTGTGGGGTGTAACGCGATCGACGCAAATGATTTAATTGCTTCATTTGCTTGCAGGGTCGAGAGGAATGTTCCTTTCCATCCTTGTTGCATGATGCTGTTACGCGGCGCGCATTTTGTTTTCGTCAACGTTGACAACGTTACGTTCGCCGCCGAGACATACCTATACTCCGGACTGGACTTTCTCTCGCCTCGTCCGTCGAGATTGGCGGGATCGTTACTGGGATGAGGATTCGCGTGAAAAATTGATTCTAACACGGCGCAACTGGATGATTTGTAAATCTGGACTTGCAGGTAAACACATGACTGCAGAAATTAATTTTGCGGTCTATATTAGCGAAAAAAGATGATAATGAATCTTGTGAAATCGTTAAGAATCCAGGTAGCATGATGATGTCTAAAGACAAGCTTAATAATATATTATTAAGACATTATTAAGACGTTAGTAATACGTCACTTGACGTTACTCTGCTATACTTAGGAGTAGTAACTATATATACTTGTCGTAATAAAATTTTTAATAGATATATAAAATTTCCATATTATTGAAAAATATTACATTGTTATACGCACTTGCGCGTATGCACACATATGTATATAACTTTATGTTAATATAATTTTAAAAGTTTTGTACTTTATTTTAGTTCTAATCTATTCTTTATTCTTTTCTATTCTTAACCGTAGCACTATTAGCGAGATAACCTGAGTGAAATTTTTAAGTGGCAAAATTTTTATCTTATAAATGTAGCTTATCAATATGTAGATAAGTAATACGTTAAATATCCAATTTCAATAACAAGTTGAAAGAAAAATATCTGCTATGTATTAAAATTTGGAACGAGTGTAACGTAAAGTTACATTCGTAGTTACGCTCGTGTTCCAAGTTTTAATACGGAAACCCCGCGTATGACGGTTTGACGCAAATACTAAATGGACAAATTATGAAAATTATATGCAAGTATTCTTTGCGGTCGCGTGGCCGCGATAATGTGTAATGATTAAAATTGAACATTAACGCTCTTTCGCGAGAAGGAAAACTGAAGTATCACGCACGGATGTTGGTCGTAACGTTTCGTAACGTTTCTGCGTCTATATACACGCATCTTATACTCGCATCTGCTTTCCATGGCCCTTGGATTTTGCGGCCATGACCCGCGGTTGGTTGGTCGATTGAGTAAGTCTCCGTACAATATGGATAATTCGCCTCTTACTCTCACAATGCTCTCCTGCCTTATGGTCATCATTTTGTCGTTATTCCTTACGCGTTCATCACGCGACCTTCGCGATCGCGGGCCCGTTCCAAATTATGTAATGTGCAGCAACATCTTTCTCTCTCTTTTACGTTTTAAACACATCTGTTTTTATCTGGCGAATTTAATCTGTAGAGAATCCATTTTCTGCTTCTTTTAGCTACGCTTACATACACTCTTCGAGGCGTAGGGGGATAGTCAAGGTAATCGTAATACGTAACGAAAATCGCAGCACTTGTCGTTTGTAGGATGACCGCCGAGAAACGGTAGCAAAATGTTATATTCTTCGACAAGCTATAAAGAATTAAAGAAGAACGACTGTTAATTATGATACACAAAATAATGATAATAATCAGTCGAAAAATTGGTGAATAAAGTCTATAAAAAAGTACTCGCTTACATCATAAACTATAATAGACGGATTACAGAAATAAACTAGGAAGTTCTTATAAAACGGTTAAACGTCATCGATTGACGCGAGCTGGCAATTACCGGTTGCCCGTTTGGCGTTGACCTGGGCAGAACGGGGAATTCCCTTCGGAACCTGTTTTATGGGATTCTTGCCAAAGAATTGCAAGTCGATGTCCATACCGATTTCAACTGCCTTATTTGTAAAAACCATGCCGAGTAAGAATAGCATCTGATATGTAATGCGGAATGCTTCTCTTTTTACTCCGCCTCCATTAATCTTCCGAATATTTGTTTTGTGATGTAATCCGGTACCGGGATTTACATATTAAATATATGTATATGGATTTAATCTGTTATGTTTTAAACCGATATGATGATGGACAAACGCAAAATCACAACGGAATTTTCGTCTCGAAAACATCTTAATCGTATCTTATCTCAAGAAAATGACGTGCGTATAAAATGTATATCAGTGTTTATCAGATGAATCTCTAGCTTTCTAGTGTCGGAAGTGTTTCATTAGTAAGATACGAATGTCACCATATGCAGCCTCTAGAAAGTTATAATGTCGTTTTCACACATTAAATGTCGTATAAATATAAGAGAGCAAGAATTGCCGAACAAAAATTAAATGTATCGAATTCGTTTAAAAGGAATTTGTTGCGTCCTTAAAGTGATATTATTGCTTGCGCACAAACATCTGTTTTGTATTATGAACAATAGCTACAATGCTACAATGATACAATATGAACAAAGCTACAAGTAAAAATTGTTTTCGTAAAATTAAGTCAATTCTGTTTTAATGTCAAAAAAGATTTATTTCTTGAGATTAAGAATATTTCTAGATTTCTGTTCATTAGTCTTTTTGACATGCCAAAGTCGATGTTTACGATCTTAATTATCTTCAATCTTTGATTGAGGATTATCATAATTATTGACTACAGTTTTCTGTACACAGATTATTATTCGGTTAAGTACTCATATTATCGGATTTACATTTCTTTTTTACCACAAAAACAAAAGATTTTGAGGCTAAAAAATTCACAGAAGAATATCACGAAGTGGAGAGAGACTATGCGTCATCCTTTTTGTTTACCCATTTTTTTTACAGGATTTAATCCGATTAGCAAGTAGATATTTCAAGTTCGTAAAAAGACCTCTCATCAATCATATGCAAAAACACGTCGCGGTTAAAAATATATATGAATACTTGCACCTCTCATTTTTCACTTCTCGTTTGCGATTACACAAGCTGCTCGGTTCGCATCGTAAGTAATTATGGTGTAATATTGCGTCATTAATTAATTGAGACATATACGTTTGCGTATTTCGGAGCAATCGCGCATACGTTTACCTGCGTACGATCGCGAAGCATGCGCTTAGTTTTTGCGATTCGCGAAAACAATATATGCGACGTGTGACAATTGATAACATACGTCGATCCGTTTCATTCTAGACGCGATAAATTCTAACGTGTATATATGTGTGTATGTGTTTTATGTTTATGTATGGTGATGTAGTAGATTGATCCTAGGAACTCATTCTCGATTAAATTCATTGCATTGACAAGGATGGAATTCATTATAGAAGATAATATCGATAAAACACGTGATTTTAACGTGCGCAATAAGACGAAGAACGTGAGAATATATACATGATACGCTTTATGTGTCCGAGGATAGATATATGCTTTACATGCACCTTGAATAAAACGATATAGCAATATCGTGCACTAATGAATTGTAATATTGAATTGCAGAACTAACAAAACTGGATAATATTCAAGAATACATAAATGTCCTCTGCAAGGAATATTCTGGAATCTTTAAAGGAAAGAAGAGGAGAACCCTGAAATGATCGAAATTATGCTGATGTTACATGCGTGCGAATTGAGATGGCAAGGTGACACGACACGTCCAAGTCTTTCTGGGATTTGCAAAACTAATCTACTTATCACATTTGGCGGGGTCCGGGTATTAAATCCGATTCCGCTAAAGATAACGGGGATTTTTCTTTCAAATTGCATACGTGTAGCGTGCCGCGCGTTTCGTATTCACGAGTGAGTGCGTTATCGGGTTTTCAAGACGCGTAACTCGACATCGCTTCTCTTCTTCTCTTCCTCCTTCTTTTCTCCTCTTCTTTTTCTTTTTCTTTCCTCACTTTTCTTTTCTCTTTCTCTCTTCTTCTTCTTCCTTTTCTTTTTATCATCTCAACACCACGTTCTCGTACATAACAAACGCGTCAAGGTGTCGGCGATGGACGAACTGTGAATAATGTCACGTCGATTGACAAGATAAGTCGGTTGATAAACATCAACCATCATATTTAAGAAATAGCATTATCAAACCGCGAATCCGAAACTGGGAGCTACGATGTCACGTAGCCAGTGATCTTTTTTTCCGACTACGAGAGAATTTAAATTTGACATACGCCGAAAGTGAGTGAGATTACAAATATCAAGTAAGTTATATGGTGTTTTATTCATTATGGAATTTACAATCCGATAAAATTTCGTAATACATTCGATATATCGTTATCGTTGCAAGATTTTAAAGGAAATAATAAATTAAGCTGACATATCATATCACAAAAGTATTATGGATGTAGATGATAACGATGTGCAATTTCTTTTGTACGTAAACTGCTTTATATTTGTATATTCAATTGTATGCGTCTTACTTATGTATTTTCAAGATGGATCGAAATTCTATGATAAAAAGCATCAGATTTCTTATGTCATTTGATCGATAAATTGTCTTTGTCTTTTTTGCATTTCGCTTTCAATTGGATTAAGGTGATTTATCGTTAAAAGATGACTCAAATCTTGATTGAATTTCAAATTATATTTTTATACGATATTGTCAAATATATTATTACAATTCTATCTCTACGTTAATCATATATAAATATATGAGTATACTTTTCTCAAAATAGCTTTATCAATGTAATAGCTTATTAACGCGTAACATTGTAATTTATTATTTGCATTGGCTAGATCGCCTAGTTATGTAAAACATCGCATGTTCATAAATATTCAATTCAATCCAGGAACTAAAGAAAACAGATCTAGCAGAAGCAGTGCGTTTAATATGAGAAATTATATATATATATACTTGGAATTTGTTTTTATTGCGTTTTATGGATTTTAAGCAGCGAAAGCTATTTTTAATCTGAAGCGATTTCTTCTTCCGAAAATATTAAGGAAGTTCATTCCTTGCGTTTTTGCAGTCTTTATGTATCTTCGTATAATTAAGCTCCAAATTACAGTTCCGTTCGAGTAAAGTTCGTGTGAGATTAATTGAAAAATTTGATCTAAATCTTATCATCTGTTTTTTCATTTGTAGTTTAGCTTGCCGGGAGTTTCTATTATTTCCAGTCAGTTGTTGTGGAAACATATTAATATACGTATTATTTTTTGCAAGGAGGTAAATATCGCCGGGTCATCATTTCACGCATGCTCTGCGTATCTACCTGAACACATGCAGGCTGATCAACGGGGCTCGAAACCGACAGATAACGAGTGGAAAGTCCACTGACGAATTCTCTTTCGGGAAAAACTGTGGAAGGGTTACTGGTTTCAAGCTTGAGCGACGAGGTCAGGCGGGGAACCTGAGAACCACAAAAGAGGAGGAATCTGTGAATACCCTATATCCCGTATCGTCGTCATCGTACATACGTCAATACCTGACCACACGTAAGACAAGAGGCCCCTCTTGTGGGGTATATGCAACCTTAACGGGAGAGGAGAGGACCTCCTGCAGTCATATAGACGAGCGAATGGTCGCGACGCCGGTCCAGTCCTCTATAAAGCGTCATCCACGTAAAACGTTCTGGTGGTGTGTCGTATTTTCTTTTTTTTTTTTCGTCACAAGGACAAGAGAAGAGACACGATTTCCGTGTGACACAGTGCATCCGAATCTGGGCTGTGACCAGGAGAGTTGAACGCCCGACGACGCGTGTCGCGTATCGGCTAAAATAGTGCGTTTTATTCTTGTGTGTTGGTGCTCGTCATCCCCGTAACCCTCCAGCATCTCGAATTATATTATTAATCGTAATTGAGAGCACAATGCGGTAAGTCGCGGTAGTCTGCTTGTATTTTTTTTACTGCTAAAAAAAAGGCGCAGAAGCACAGTATCATTAAAAATCGCACTATGTTTGCCGAAATATCCCTCCATCAACTTAAAGAGTAATATTTAAAAAATGTTGACGTATATCTCGATTTCCCTTGGAAATTATTTTTTAATGATATACAGCGATATATACTTTGTATCGGATCCAACAATAATTAGATGTAAAAAATCTTTACATTATTTACATACTATCTGACAAATGCTCTCGATTGTCACCTTAAGAATGACGTAGGATTCGGCTTACTAAAATATCCTTGAAATTCTTGGATTTCTCTAATGATTTTCTCTATCCGAAGAACACATTGAGATGATGTAATGGAAATACTAAATATAATTAACTGTCCTGTTAGCGCATCCACAAAAACTTTTATACGTTTTATATACGTTATTTTTCTAATATTATTTGCATTGTGATACATTCAAGATAATTTTGATTGCGCACATCTCGATCTTTGATTTCGCACAATGACAAAGATCCTTGATAAAAAGAAATCAATAAAAAACGATAGGAACCGATACGATTTACAAATAATCTTATCGTTTCCTGTCGTAACCTATTGTTCCGAAAGAAATATTATTTCTTATTGTTTTCTTTTGTTCTCTGTTGAAAATGGATTCAATCGTACGACAGAATTTTTAGACAGAATAGTAATTTATTGTTTTCTATTTTGTTGGAATTTATCGAGAAGAAATGATTGAAAATTTCTCGTAATCAATTGTGTATTCATAATAATAAAGGCAACTTTAAGTTTTCTATCGTACAATTACGAAATAAAACCTACATTTATTAATCATGCATCAATCGTAGACGATTCAAAACTTATTTTATCATAAAGTTATCTTAACAGAAAACGAGAAAACACAATAATTATTATTACTGCCGCGACGCAGCCACGACCGTGCCAGTATTTTCTCGTATAATATAATAAGCATCCTCTCGATGGACAGTTGATATTTTAATAATTAACAATAAAAATATTAATGATATGAATAATAATATATGAATAATAGTTGATATTTTAATAATTAACAATAAAAATATTAATGATAATAATATTACGTATTTCTACGGATTTATTTATGAATGATTTCGATAATTGTCTTGATATTTAAAGTTGCTTCATCATCAAGAAAAGACGAAAAGCACTGCGATAAATTTGCTCGGAACGGCAAAATTAACTTTTGCAATAATGAAATGATTATTAACATAATTGCGGATAACAGCTACGTCTCGCATGCTGCAACGATGCAGGCACATTGCGTCAAAGTGTGCTAAATTTGTAAAGATATATATGACACGTTGTGTTGTAAGATGCGTTAGGAATTTCAACATTACCGATAACGATTGACGATTTCCCTCTTGAAACATAAAACGCTACTTTATACGCGGCAATTCATGGCAATTAAACGAGGTATATCTCTCGCATAAATTTTCCGTGAGAGCAATAATCATAATCATAATTGTGTGTGTGTGTGTGTGTGTGTGTGTGTGTGTGTGTGTGTGTGTGTCAAATTTTATGTTAAAATATATTTATTAAACTAAAGATGTACGTTTGGATATATTAAGTCCGTGCATGAGAAAAAACAAAACGGATTTCATGATACCATCTGAACGAACATCTAATAATCCTAGATAACTTTCACAATTAATATAATTAAAAATAAAAGGTTTCTCGCGAATTAAGTTCAAGCAGGCAACGTGTCTATTGATTGATTTCAAGTTAGATGATTTTATACTACTTTATAATATATTACTTTAACGAAATTTGTTAATTGGAATATTAGTTGTAATGCCACGCAATCCGAAAATCGGTGATAAATGATTATCCTTGCCATTTTGTTGAGAAAAAATCTTGGCGCACGCGCGCGCGTTGACTAACCAATCATTAAAAAGCATCAGAAGTGGGACATTCTGTATGTACACGTGTATTATATCTTACCATTGCAGCTTTATCGCTACTTTGACGTAAGAAAACGTAAAGTCTAAATGAACCTCACGATCGCTCAAGCTAAACTGAATAAAAAATACCCTTCAATCTTCAGTAATTTCACATTTCTGATAATTATTTGTACGAGAAATCTGTGACTGTATCTCCACATAAAGATATGAAACAACACGTCATAAAAAAGTATCAGCTTAAGCAAGATCATAATTGATTTATAATTGAAAGATTGTAAACTGAGCGATAAATAATTTTTGTTTGACTATAATGTAAATGAAGAAAATAAATATTAAGAATATACTATTTTATACAGGAGAAATTTAGAAAATTGATTTATTGCTTAATTGCTTTGTGATATACATATACAAAATGATTTTAGAGCATTTTAGAGTGTAAAAAAATGAAGATCCAAATATTTTTCAATTAATTCTCATTTTCGAAGATTAGAAATTAATTCTTTCTCAACTCGAATCAATTTACTTATTTTTTGTACTATTATACAGTGCCTTAAGCAAATTTCAGATTCACAAGTTTACGCTCACGCATTGTGTAAAACACGGACATACAGTATCTTTTGAGTTCACTCGGTTATCGTCGCCGAGTTGTTATCTCCGTAATCTATCAGATTTCGCAAAACGTTATAATTAAATTTATACGTTACACATGCTTGATGTCTTCCTGAATGAGCTACTTTTGTTACAGATCGAGAATGACAATCTGGAACGTGCTGCTCTTACTGCTTCAGTTAGTTGTTTATAAAAGTCGATCAGGTGAGTGATATTTTTCATGATAAATATTAATTTTGCTTGCGACATTGAACTGGAGTTTTCACTTTTATTGTATTTCCGTACATGCCTGGGTCACATTTCTCTACTTTTGATCTTGCAACAATTGAGTTTTTATCCTGTAGTTGAAAAATATATTCAAACATTCGCATTCCGCATCTTTTATCTAAAATACTCTAGAATAATACATAATTAAGATAATTTATAGCGCAAATGTAATCAAATAAAATATAACTTTCAAAAAACAAAATTAATTGAGTAATTATCGGAGTTATCTGCTCTGCGAGAATTAATAACGGAGAAATGATCGCGCGTACTAGCTGATGAACTAGTTTGAAAGTCAATCGAAATATTTATTAGAAATGTGGCTATCAAATATTTTTTAAACTTTCATGTATGCATCTTGTCTAGGAATGCGTTTAGATTGAAATAAAATAAGGCTTTAGAGAGAATCTTTTTTTTTAAATCGGCATTTATCGGATTTTAGAAATGGTAATAACGGCGGACGATGACTTTGGTCTGGCACCCATTGATCCCGAAATTGCCGATGTCGTTGACTGGAAGCGTCACGCATGTCGACGAACATGTGAGGATGATGCGGCGCCTCTGGACTGCTATTACACCTTCAAACTGGAGTCTTATCATACAATGAGCAAGGCGTGTTACGACTGCCCCTTCAATATTACAGACTGTTTTCGGCCTCATTGCGTCCCGGCGGACGGCATGAAGCGATCACTCATGGTCGTGAACCGCCAAATGCCAGGCCCGCCGATCGAGGTAATATTGAAAAACAATTTTCTGTTAGATTTTTTCCTGTGCTCCTGCCTCCTGCTTCATTCACTTTGATATCATTTTCATTCAGCAGGAAGATCATGAGTCATCTTTTTTTTTGTTTACAAGTTTATGTGGTATTAACGCATGAATATTCACGAATAAATATAAATTTAAATATCTTATTAAATTGGAGAGGTAAAAGATGTTAAGCCCCATTTAATTATACAATATTTGCTAGTTATCCCTCTTTCGATCTTCATCTCTTAATGTCTTAAATTTCGCGAATATAAAAAAATTATTTGGAAATGCGCATAAATTTTTATCACTCATTTTATCTCTAATTAGTATTTTTTTAGTCAGATTGTTTTTAGTTCGATCAATACATAAAGAAATGATTTCGCCACTTCGTCTGCAGAGCTTAATTGCCGCTCGCCAATGCTTCCTCATTATGCAATGACATCACGAGAGGTAGGGCAGTGGAATTCACATTGCAAAGATCGTATTTCCTATAATTCAATTCACTTTGAGGCCGAGATCTTGTAATGATTGTTCAACGAGGATTACGAGGAATCATCCGCGTGACGTTTATTTTGTTTGTCTACGCGGACACGCATTCGTTCGTTTCCCACCTCTAGATTTCGCTTGCAATTTCATCACAGTTAGATACGAAAATAGAATTGTTCGCAGTGTCTGGGAACATACCGTGATTCAGTCTCGCGTGTATAATTTTATTTTAATTACAAGCCACGAACGATCGTCGATAATGATATCTGGTCTGCGATCTAATTTTAGCGCGATCTGCGACAAGCGGCGGCTGCCGCGAATCAGCGCAAATCAAGCGTGATGAGAATGAAAAATTTCAAGGGGAATTACTTTAATTATAGGTGTGCCAAGGCGACAGGATAATAGTTGATATGATGAATTTATTGCACGCGGAAAGCACGACGATGCATTGGCACGGCCAGCATCATCTCACCACGCCGTACATGGACGGTGTACCCTACGTATCGCAATGCCCTATCCATCCTGGAGCGACCTTCCGATACAATTACATCGCCACCGAAGCCGGCACGCACTTCTGGCACTCTCACATAGGTACGCTAAGTCCTTCCCAAATATAATCTGATATTGTTTGTTGAAAGTTAAAAAAAATATTTTTTTGAATTAACGAATCCGCTTAATTAATAATAATAATTTATTGATAGCTATTAATAACATATTATGGCAAATTATTTGTTTCCAAGAGTCTCGTTTGTAGTGTTTTATATTGCATATCTGTCTGCAGGATTTCAAAGAGGTGACGGTGTGTTTGGCCCGTTGATCGTTCGTGTACCTCCTAAAATAGACTGGCACAAGAATCTGTACGACTACGATGAGTATACGCTAGTAGTCGCCGATTGGATTCATGAACTAAGTGTCGCCAAGTTTCTATCACATTACCATGCGGATGGTCATAATAAAGCGCCGAACTTACTCATAAACGGTCTGGGCCGTTTTATTCAGGATGAAAATGAAACGCTGATCGATATGCCTATTACGACGTTCCTCGTAAAACCGGTAAATTTCCAGGAGAAAGTATTCGTAACATAAGGCTGACAAGTGTCCGTAAGATGTTTCATATTGTATTTCGAGTTGGTGCCCGATTTTAAAATTAAGCATTTATTACTTTTAACACTTTCAAAAAATCTTTGTTTTGTTAAATGTGTATTTATATAAGAAAAAGATAAAATATTTTTATCAAAGACAAATTAAAAGAAAAAACAATGAAGTATTTTATAGGGCAAAATTTTCTGAAATATCTTCGATGTTATTAAAAATACGGAAAAGTGTTTCAAATCAAAGTCAACTAAATATCTTACAGATCAATTTATTTCAAAGGGAGCATCTTATAGTTGGAGTAACTTTATTCTGAAATTGCTTCTAAGGTTTAGAGATTATTTCTACCTTTTTTCCTCGTTTAAAATAAAGTTATATAATTTGTATGTATTTTTATACATCAAATTTTTATTCTTCATTTGCTTGCAGAATTTCCGATACAGATTCAGACTTATTAATGCAGAGTTCCTGAATTGCCCTATAGAAGTTTCTGTCGACAATCATACTTTGTACGTAGTCAGTTCAGACGGGCGCGATTTCGAACCGGTACAAGGTACGATTTCACCTTTACGTGCCACTACTTTTTCACAAAATCGTTTATCGAAAGTGTCATTTTTTGATACATAAATATTACGTAACGATTGCAGCCGAATCATTGGTAAGTTACGCCGGTGAAAGGTTCGATTTTATAATTGAGATGGACCAACCGGTGGACAATTACTGGATGAGATTTCGAGGATTGATGGATTGCGACGAGAGATTTTTGAGTGCCTATCAAGTCGCAATATTGCGATACGAAGGCGCACCCGAGGAAGAACCGCTGGTAGAAGTTTCGTACAATCGTACGAGAAATGATACCTATGGACTAGTACGTATATTGATGTTTTCATGCCCTCTTTATAATATCTTTTAAACAGTTTCTGATGAGATGTTACTTTACCTTCATCTCAGATTTCTTTTAAAAAAATTAAAAAAACAACATTTCTGGTTTCAGCAAGTGAACGCTCTAAATGAAGGAACTGAATCGAATAACAGCATTAGTATGCCAATGTTGAATGCGACGGACAACGATGACGCTTCAAACACCAGAGAACCTGATTATCAATTTTACATATCGTACGATTTTTACGGGAAGGATAATCCGCAATTTCACCGCAAAAATTTGTATGGCTTTAATCAAGGTAAATATATTCAAATATTAAAAAAATAATAATTTATAATAAAATATATTCAAAAATAAAATAATATAATTAATTTTCTATGTCTATTACATGAATATATATTATATCTTTTAACAAGTCTATAACTGTTTAATTATTGAAAAGTATTTCATTAAATAATGCTTTCAATTACTTGATTTTACTGTACACATACATATCGTTTATTGTTTCATAAAACATTTCGATCGTGAATTTTTAGTGGAACAACAAGTGCTCACACCGCAATTGAACCACATATCAATGAAGTTACCACCGTTTCCTCTCCTATCTGAAAGACATCTTATTAAACCGGATCAGTTTTGCAACTCCAGTACGGTTGAGGAATGCGAGAATGATTATTGCGCTTGCACTCACGTGCTTCAAGTTGAGACCAACAGCGTAGTGGAACTAATTTTGGTTGACGAAGGTGTGTAAGCAATAGATATATCTTTCGTATTTCTGATTATTTAAACTCTGTCTAATCTTTACTATAACTAGTGTAACTAATGATCCTTGACAGGTGTTGCCTTCGATGCGAATCATCCGTTTCACCTTCACGGTTATCAGTTCCGCGTGGTGGCTATGGAAAAGATAGGATCTAATACTACCGTCGCTGAAGTGAGAGAACTAGATAATCAAGGTTTGATACACAGAAAACTCAAACGAGCACCTCTGAAGGACACGGTAACCGTGCCTGACGGTGGTTATACTATTGTACGATTTTACGCCAATAATCCAGGTAAGAATTTACAATAGCATTCGTATAAACAGCGGAAAAAAAGATCAAGGGATCAATATGGCCTTGGAAATAATCAAATTGATCGATATTCTTCAGGATATTGGTTATTCCATTGTCACATCGAGTTTCACGCGGAGATAGGAATGTCGCTGATCTTCAAGGTGGGCGAAGACAAGGAGTTGCCACCTGTGCCTAATAATTTTCCT
Organism: Temnothorax ravouxi; assembly: GCA_030770255.1. NCBI lineage: Eukaryota > Metazoa > Arthropoda > Insecta > Hymenoptera > Formicidae > Temnothorax > Temnothorax ravouxi. The sequence goes on along the minus strand of JASTWP010001037.1, from coordinate 24,478 downwards.
AAATGCGGGGACTGGAAACCGCCGGTTGATGACAATGAGGACAAGTTCGAGACTACTCAAATTTCGTCGACGACCGAAGAAATGCAAATGTCAGGATACGACAAGCGTATCGCGGATATGATAAAGCAATTCGCGATGTATCTGACATATTTTGACCAGCTCTTAAAAGTACAGACATCCTCGGCATCCAGTTCGAGTGTAACGCTACTGCTTTTTATCGTTTGTCTTTTGAGTTCTGTGATTCGCGTGCAAACATTTTAAGACATACATCTACGTAAATAGCCCTAAAGTGCTAAAGTCACATTATGCTGTGCACATTCGAAAAGCTTTGCAGCAAATTTACTCCGATATGATTACAAATTTGTTGGCAAGCGTTTCCTTTTCTTTCGTCTTATTTCGAATAAATGTGACAATCATTGCACGTAATGTATAAAAACGTGATCATAAATTAAAATAATCATGTGCCAATACAATAGACGAAGGTTTAGTCATAACTATTACGAAGTATTAATATTTATAGAAAGCATTCGTCCACATTTTTATTATCGTTGGTCAGATAAGTGCAACCACACACGCAAAGCCAATTTTAGACGAAATGATAGAAATTTTTTTAATATACTTCGTGATGATATTGCATATTTATCTCTGACGAGCGAGTGGACGTTATGTTAACAAGTGATTTACATTTCTGTGATATAAAAATAGATTACGATTATTCTATAATTGCCAGATTATCAATTACGCTATCCGATAATGTAGACGCGGTGTTACTCTAACTTAACTTTTATTAATTTCAATAACGAATCGATTTTATTTATATAGCGGAATCGATATATCCTCCGCAAGGAAAATGTCAGGTGGTAATAATATACTATTCGTGATTCAGAAAAGAACTTGCAAATTGAGCTTTGGAAGAAAGAAATAGACAATAAAATTATCAGTTTCAGATGATTTTTCTTGAACAGAATTAGAAGCTACTTATAAAAATATAGAATGTTGATACCGCTATACATTTTCTTTAAGAAAAAGTTGATCAAACTTCTAATAGACCAAAGAATCTTTTATTAATTAATAACAGATTAATATATTTTTTAAATCTTATCTAAATATAATCCAATAAAAACGGGACCATCTTGACAGATACCTGACTGTAATTATTACAACCACATATTGTACATATAGCGTTTAATCTAACATAATCCATAGACGATTCGTAAGCGCGTTATCAACTGTATGATTGTGTGTGTGTGTGTGTATTCTTTACTTTGGATATGTGTATGTGTATTTTTATCAAGGAAATGTGTATCATTATTTTTAAATATACAGAATATCTTTAAAAATTCTTATCTTCATTCTTGAAAAACTCTTTTTTAATTAAAAAATTACTGATATCTCGATTTTTTTTTAAGAAAAGATCGACACGTATGACATTTTGTGATATTTATAGAGATACTCGCGGAATGTACTTGCAGTCGTAGTTGTAATATATATAAACTCATCGTTTACAGAATTCGATTTACCCGAGTTTGAGAATTGATCATACATCTAACATGCGATCTCAAGTACGTAAACGGATCAAGGATCCAAACAATGTCCCCAACTTTTCTACGCGAGATTGACTCTTGATACAATTAATATTTATTTATGATACTCGTAAAGATTGTTTCTTATTGTGTGTTTTTTATCTCTCCTATAGAATCTGTTACTACGCATACATATACATATACATATACGTGTAACGTGCATCTGTATCTGTTTATACGCATTTACCAAAGGCTTGTAGGCTTGTCTGGACACACCAATCGGGTATTCCCCGTGATGGTACTTCCACTACACACTATACAACGCACAATATCATCTGTTTTCCCGGGGAACTCTACGTCATTATCCAAGCATATTGGCAACCGCCAATACTCTATTTTTTTGCCTAATCGTACTTCTGCTTTCGTACTTTTAAGAATACGTTAATAATAACATTCAGGAGTATGTCGTGCAATGCTCGAGGACGCTGTCATTTCTGCTGCAAGAAACATATCGTGTCCGTATTCGGAAGCGACAAGGAGACATATACGCTTCTACAAAAATTGAATTTCAGACTTGTGGTAAGCACATATGTATAAGACTATACGATAGGCAGGAAGCGAGTATCGTATCAATTACAATTGATCTGCAAGACCTAATATCGATTTGTATGGCTTTCGGAGAATTTGGAATTGTGAAATCTTTTATGCCACATTCTAAATAGGCAATAATTAGAAAAATTTATCTACTAGATAACTGACGTTATCTGTAACGAGATTTACCTATAACGTAAAATTATATTATGTCTTGAGAATTATGTCAAATGTGTAGACGTCAGATAAAGTGATGTCAATTATCTTTATACGAGTTACTGAAACGCTTTTCGACGAGTGTTATCTATTTTATAGGATACAAATAAATGTTACAACAGATGAAATTGTGTAATAGAGAAATTTATTGAACTATTATAATTTTTGTAACATTTATTGTATTTATATTTATTATTGTAATGATTTAAAAACAACTTGTAAATTATATATCACATTGTAATTACCTCTAGAAACCATGAAAAATATCTTATGCTAAATAAAACGTATTCTGCAAGTATTTTGCAATATATTTAAGACGCATTTAGAAAAATCGGTGGACAATCGAATTTATATCTTTTCATTTATCCTATCTTATTACATCTTATACATAAATAGATTTTTATAATTTTAATACTTTGCCTTTGTCTTTAGGTTTTGAACACAATTTGTTCTCCTTGTATTATCAAACTCGAAGATAATTTCAAAAGAAATTTTCCCGATATACGTTCACCTTTCGGAAAAACAACTGTCAAGGAAGCTTATATCGAGAGTTCAACGGGATCTACCACCCATCGGAATAACGACGATTTAGAGATAATGGAAAAGTCGCGAGTCAACGAAAATTTTCAAATTGGGAAAGCCACGGAAACTGACGCTGAAGCCGAAAGAAGCGTTGATTCTATTGACACAGAAAATAAAGCCGGTAACAACAATTCGCAAGTTCGCAAAAATACGGAAAATACAAGGAAGAAACAATTAACATGCGAATTCTGTCAAAAAGAATTCAATCACGCGGGGGATCTCAACAAGCATAGGAGGAAGCACACCGGTGAACAACCTTACGCCTGTAATATGTGCGAACGGAAGTTTAAGACGTCGTCTAATCTCGTCAGACATCAACAAACACATCTTGGGATAAAGCCGTTCTGCTGTCAGATTTGCGGACGCACTTTTACCCGAAAAATCAAACTTTCCGCCCATTTAATGGCAAAGCATCACGAAGCTTTGAAATCTAATCGGTCAATGATATAATATAATGTAATATAAATTATGAAGTAATGAGACATATAAAAAAAAACAATAATAGGCTGTAATAAATTATAAGAGTTAATAGAACTAACATTATTGTAAAGGGAAAAAAAAATATTAATAGGCTGTATTTTAATATTACGTATTAGCCTCTTAGACATTGTAGAGTGGTTTCTAGAACCGACTTGCTACGTAATGTTTGATTTGCTAGCGCAAGACAGACTATTTTATAAATCTATATAAAAATGATTTATTTGATGACAGTTGTTTTGACACAACAATATATATAATATACAACTACCTCTTTCTCGCTATATCATTTTGTAATAAACACAAATAAAATCGTTTAAAAGATGTTACCTGGTACGAGCAAATACGATAATGCCTTCGCAAATTATATCGTATTAATAAGGTAAATCTGATACGACGGAGAATACGTCAACTTTTTCCATGGAAATAAGTTACCTGCTAACAAGTAGTATACATGTCACTACACATTAGTATGCACTTCCTGATTGGCAGTCATTGAGAAAATAGTATACGAAGTGTCTTTCTGCGGCGGACGCTGCAGGGGATGCGCCAGGAGTTTTGCCATATTGTCGTGTATCTTAGCAGCGTTCCTGCCTACCTCGAAGATGTAAGAGAAACTCGTTGTGTCTAGAGCCGCGATTTCGGCGTACACCGCCTCGCACATGTTGTCGTCAGCTGGGCGGCTCGTGGGCGAACAGCACGTCCAAGAAGAAGTATGGATTCTCCGTCAGATTCTCCAGATACTTCTGCCCGGTGTGGAACTTCGGGACGGAGTTCGATCGTCCATATATCAGGATGCACGCGCGAGGTGAAGGTCGGTTGATTCCTCACCGGCGTCGCAATTCCGCGCGTGTATCACCTCGAACAGCGGCCCCAGGTCGTAGGTCTTCTGCTCCTCGTCCGGCACATCCTCCGTGATGCTCTCCAAGTGGTTGAGAACGGTCTTTGTAGTTGCTGGTGTAGTCGCAGAGCCAGCAAGCGCCGCGCGAGTTCAAGCTCATCAATGCGTATTCGTGTATCCCAGGCTGTATGGTGGACTTGGCGCTAACAAAGCTTCTCCACCACGCGTTTTATCATGAACAATGGTAGATACGTCGCGCCCGTTCCCAGCTTGAAGGGCGTACATTGCTGCTCCCTCACCGTGTCGATGACGAGCAGAATCTTCTCAGGGTAGATTGAGTTCGGGCACGTTCCTCACGAGGAACATAATCGTCCGCGGGAGTCGTAGTGGTGACGGCGGCTCCAGCTTTTTTGCTGTCCGCAGACTGACGCGCCGCATCGTTATTATTGTTCTTTCGCGAGCTCTTTGCCTGCTGCTGCTGCTGCTGTTGTTGTTGTTGTTGCTGCTGCTGCTGTCGCCGCTGCTGCTGCTGTGATTGGGCATTGTTGCACGCCGATTCGATGGTCGTGACGCTCTGGAGTCTCTCGGATATTACCTGGATCTCCTGATCGGTCGTCTCCTTGTCTGACATGTTTATATCCTATAAGTATCCGCGAGCCGCGGATAAATCTAACCTCTCTTCGCGCCGCTCGAGGCTCGAGATGCCACAGCCAGTGCAACTTTTCCTCGAGCAACGAATGTCCCGGGGCGCTTCGAAACGATTCGCAAGCTTCACATAGCGCGTAAATTTCGCGCGGTGCTATGCAGATAATTTAAAATTGAACCTGTGTACTCTTGATGACGTTATGTCAAACAGCTCTACCTCTACGGTCTACCCTCTACCCGGGCTCTACCCTCTACCTCTCGAAAATTCGAAATACGACACGAACGACTTCACTTCAGTGTACTACACGCGACATCCAGCGTCTGTAGCTTGAACTCGGTTGCGCATGCGACGCTGTGCAACTTGAAAGTTGAAAGCGGTATACATACCACGTGCGTTTGTGCGTGTGTATTTGCCACGAGGATGTTAACTGTGTGTCTATATGATTTTTAATATAATTACGATACTACTCCATAATTCGAGAAAATGTCCGTGCCCGAAAAAGTGTTGATGCGAAAAATTAAAAAACGGGAAAAGACAAAACTAACCGTACTGAAACGCCGGGAAGAACAGAAAGGTAAGAGTGTGCGAACTAACTTCGAGGTTAGATTTCAGTGAAAAAAATATATGTAAATTTGCTAGTAAGTTATATTTAAAAAGCATATAATCTTAATTATTATTCGGCTAATGAATACTTCTCGAATACTTGTTGAAACTAATGGTTTTTCACTGTTAGTTTTATTCTTCTATTATTTACTTTAAACAAGGCTTGTTTGTTACACAGATGTAGCTGAATCGGAGAAAACAACTGAAATAAATCAGGGACACATTCCTCCAAAAAGTAACAACTTCTTTTGATCTATTTTTATAGCTTAGATATGTTTTATCATATAAATATTTATAGTTTTATACGACTTGTTTTACTTTGTAAGAAGTTGATAATATTTGCCATATTAATTATTATCTTATTTTCTATTTTATTATATAATTGTTAATAACAATGTATTCTGTTTAGAAAAAAAGAAGTTGAAAGCATCCGAAGAAAATGAAGAGTCAGAAGTAATAGAGAAATCCTCTGCCACTGAGAATTGTATGTATCTTTGATATAATTTTAATTATTTATTGAATGATATTTGTATGTTGTTTAATAATATATAACATTTTGTTTAGTACCTGGCACAGCTGTAGGTTTTGAATTGACAAATGATACAAGCTTCTCAGTATTAAATGAAAAAAGTATGTGAGAACACCCTGAAGGCGATAAAGGATATGGGTTTTTACAAATATGACAGAGATACAAGCAAAAGCTATTCCTCCTCTTTTAGAAGGAAGAGATTTAGTTGGCGCTGCCAAAACTGGATCTGGCAAGACTCTGGCATTTCTAATTCCTGCAGTTGAACTGATTTACAATTTGAAGTTTTATGCCGCGTAATGGTACGTAAACTCGATAGCTAGTCGACCGAGTAGTACTGGAAAATAATCCTTAAAAATCAAAGTAAAACTGTTTTGATCAGTCTGATGGTTTGACTATACAAAATCAACAAGAATGAGATTTAATAAATAGATACTTGCAGGTACCGGATGTATTGTTATGTCTCCCACGAGAGAACTAGCTATGCAAACCTTTGGAGTCTTGAGAGAATTGATGAAATATCATTATCACACATACGGTCTGCTGATGGGCGGCGCCAACAGGCAGACCGAAGCGCAAAAGCTTGGAAAGGGAATCAATATTATCGTGGCGACACCGGGGCGACTATTAGATCATTTGCAAAACACGCCTGATTTCTTATACAAGAATCTCCAGTGTCTGATTATTGACGAAGCTGATCGTATTCTGGACATCGGCTACGAGGAAGAGTTGAAGCAAATCATTAACATTCTTCCCAGTTAGTGATCCTACAGTAAGAGTATTGAAATCAAATTACACGTTTCTTTCCATTATTGTGTGAATTATTATTGCAGAGCGCCGGCAGACGATGCTTTTCAGCGCGACGCAGACGCAGAAGGTAGCGACGATAACGACGTTAGCCCTAAAAAAAGAACCTATATACGTGGGGGTCGACGACGACAAGGAAATGGCGACTGTAGAGGGCTTGCAACAAGGCTACGTAACGTGCCCGAGCGAGAAAAGATTTCTACTTTTATTTACCTTCTTAAAGAAGAACAAGCAGAAGAAGATAATGGTTTTCTTCAGTTCCTGCATGTCCGTTAAATATCATCACGAACTCTTGAACTACATCGATTTACCAGTAATGAGTATTCACGTAAGTTATCATGAGATAGTTTTCTATACTGTTTGTAATAATTGCAATAATGAGACTCTCTTCGATATTAATGTTCGCACTCTCATTGACAGGGCAAACAGAAACAGACGAAAAGAACCACGACTTTTTATCAATTTTGCAACGCCTCCTCCGGGATTTTACTTTGCACTGACGTGGCCGCGAGAGGACTAGATATACCGGACGTTGATTGGATTGTGCAGTTTGATCCACCAGATGATCCCAAGGTAAGGACATGAGATATTTTGCCTTGCGGATTATCATTAAGACTAATCTCCAACAACGTGGTTTTGCGATTGATGTGCGTAGATTCGAAATATCGGCTTGTATATACTTTTAGGAATACATCCATCGCGTGGGTCGAACAGCTCGCGGAGAAGGTAGCAGCGGTCATGCTTTGTTAATACTGCGACCAGAGGAACTTGGCTTTCTTCGTTATCTCAAGGTAGCTCGCGTACCAGTGAACGAATATGAATTCTCTTGGAATAAAATCGCTGATATACAATTGCAGGTATGTGCGACATATGTATTATAATCTTTCTTTTAGTTTTTTTTTTTTTTCCAAATTATCTTCTATGCCTTAATTTAAGATCTTTCGACAAATCAAAATTAACAAATTCTGAAAGACACAGAGAAATGTTTATACGCCATTGTGTTTTAATATATATATAGAGAGAGAAATCGAAAAACTAACAATTCTATCAATTTAATGAACATCTCTGAATCTCTACATTTTGTGATATAAGATTCTATCGTCTTTTCTTTTAGCTTGAGAAGTTGATTTCGAAAAATTACTTCTTACATCAATCGGCGAAAGAGGCGTACAAGAATTACGTTAGAGCGTACGACTCTCATCACTTGAAACACGTTTTCGATGTAGAGACCCTGGATCTGGCGAAAGTCGCCAAATCGTTCGGATTTACTGTACCGCCGGCAGTAGATTTAAGTAAGCTATTTTGATAATTGATTTAACATTAATCGCAAATACTTTCTTTCATAATTGTAATGTCTTTAAATCTTAGTTACTTGTTAGAAACTCTTTTAATAACTCATAGAAATGAAATAATTAATTTTTTCACATTTTTTGCTTTATTTAACACTTATATTTTGAATTAATCAAAATCAATTCGATGTTTCCTCAACTTATTCTAATTATTATCTTTTTTATTGGCGCTAATCTATCAAACTATTTTAAACTTTTAATCGTATATAGAAATTTAAAAACAGCAATATGCAGTCTAGTTAAGCTAATATCAAACATCGTTTATCTTACTTAACTCTTTAATTGCGCATTACAGAAGTGGGAATCAACAAAGCTTCACGACCTCGAAAAAGGCTCGGTGGAGGCGGCTATGGGCACTTCAAAAACATAAACGATTCAAATTCGACGAAACAGGTGAAACGTGCCAAAACCTTTCGTCAAGTAGGCAAACGTAAGCAAGACAACCGGCAATTTACCAGATAATTGTCATCTATGCGCTTTTTACACACGCGGGTGACAGACAACAGTGTCCAAAATATGACATACTACATAGTCAAGAATCGTAATGACATCGGTATCATTGTACAGAATATACATTTATACTGGTTCCAAAATACATACTATTTATATTGAGAAACTATCGTTCTTGGCAATCATGTTGTCTGATTTCTGTCTATTTTTATTTAAAATAAAGAAATTTAAATAAAGAGTTTTTAAATGTTTCAAGTTTTGATTTGTATCATCTCTTATCTAATTATACCCTCTCAATAATTCGTCATCTTTTATAATCAAAATTTTGGAAAAGTCTTTAAATCACAATTCTTAGAATTCCAGATAATCCCTTCCCTATCTCCATATCCTAGTATTTCTTCGATTTCTTTAGGAGTCCAATATACGCAGTTCGAGACGCTTAATTGATTCAAAATTTTGTGAACTTTCTCAGAAATGCGATTAGAGAATTTCTGATAGTGACACTTTCCATTTAATTACATTCCGATTTCTGAAAATTTGAATTTTTGCGCTTCAAGAAATGTCGATGGTTTGCCAACAACATCAGGGAATTTATAAGTTTCTAATTTTGCAGTTGGTATTTCCAATCAGTTGGCATTACACCATTTACACCGATTTCGATTTGGTTTCGCGCCTTTGGACGAGTCGAGTCTCGAGCCTCGAGTGGATGGATCGTATGTGATTGTATGTGATCGTGTGTGATCGTGTGTTGTTGATTTCAGCTGATTTCGATCAATTTTGATCTCTTCATGTATCGAAATAAGCCTGCGAGGGGATTCGTATCCCCTTTCATTGTTTAGCCGCGAGCGATTGTCGAGAAACACGAGGAAAACGAGGTATCACTGAGCAATTTTGCGAGAAAGCCTCTCCGCAGTAACTTGCAAATTTTAAACTTTTCGAAAAGGTGACTCAAGAAAATGAGGTCGGTCACGATAATGTCCAAGTGGAGAATAATTCACCGAGCAAACGAGATTCCAGTTCTCCGATACGCGAGAAGAAAACGTTGGTTACTGATTCGTCCGAAACGTTAGCAAAAATCGTATTTAACGTGATGTATGGAAAGATATCTTCAAAGAAACATAAAACATGGGATGGCGACGGTTTCCTGGAAGTAATTGGAAAAAATGCAATTCTTAAGGACTTGGAGGGTAAAGTTTTGGAAAAAACTAAAATCAAACCAAGCAATGTGGTGGAAGGCTTCAAATCAATTATAGGAAATAAACAAATAGAGATTATAGATCAGGTGTCAGGAGAAACGTCGATATCAGAGAAACGTTCCGAAGTGGCAGCAGAGGAACCACTACAAAAAAAACTCAAGACATCTACAATAGGTGCATTTCTGTCACTAAAAGAAAATAATGCTGCAGTTTATGAGAAGAAAGAATCAACCAATTCACCCGAAGCAAAGACAAAAATGTAACTTCTTGAAAACTAAATTTTAAAAAATTATCCCTTTTATCCTTTGCGCTATATAAATAAATATTGATATAGCACATTCAACGTGGATGTACGGCAAAGTAACTTCAAAGAAGCACAAAACGTGGAGATAGCGACGGTTTGCTAGAAGTAACTGGGAAAAAGCGCGATTCTTAAGGTAACTACTACATCAACTGCAAATCTTTTGACTCGAAGATTATTATATTTATTTTTTTATAGGATTTGGGATGGTAATGTTGTGGGAAGAAGGTAAAATTAATCCGAGCAATGCAATAGAAGGCTTCAGATTAATTATAGGAAACAAACAAGTTGAAGTAAGAGTATGCACTAATGTTCATTTATGTAGCATATGAAAACAAATCTAACAAAATTGATTCTAGATTACAGATCAGGTGTCACAGGAGTTACTTTTACCAGAGAAGAGTCTTGAGAAAACAGTGGAGGAATTGTCAAGAAATAAGTTCAATAAAGTATCTTCGACACACGCATTTGTGCCCTTGTTTTCATCCGCGAAAGGTACAAATTTATGACTGATTGGCTCCGGTCCGATTCACATTCAAGCGTTGTAAGCATTATTCTGTCTTCGATCGAATATCAAACGACGATAGAGCGACGCTTTCAGCGCTGTGAGCGTGAATCGGACCGCAGCCTTTAATTATTAATTACATTAACCATTGATTTAAATAAATATTTATATTAAAGGTTTGACATTGATTAGCGAGCCTTTAGTGATGCCATACTTGAATTCTATTGAATGGACAGAACAAAAGGAACAGGAAGTCTCGGTTGATTTCTGTTTAGCAGCAAAACTTAGAGAACACCAACGTCATGGAATTATATTTCTGTATGAGTGCTTAATGGGACTAAGAGTGCCGGATTACTTTGGTGCAATTTTGGCTGATGAAATGGGTCTCGGCAAAACCTTACAATGTATCACATTAATTTGGACAATGTTGAAAAAGGGACCGTATGGTAAACCGATTGTGAAACGCGTGTTAATAGTAACACCTAGTAGCTTATGCGATAACTGGGAAAAGGAATTCGTAAAATGGCTGGGCTCCCACAGAATATCTCCATATGTTGCGAATGGAAAAAATAAGCCCAAGGATTTTATCAAATATCCGAAAAATTCGGTGATGATTATTAGCTATGAAATGTTTATTAAATGTCATACGGAGATTAGTGAACTCGCTTTTGATTTGATTGTATGTGATGAAGGCCACAGATTGAAAAATAGCAATGTAAAAGCAGCAAAGGTAATTATTCATTAATATACATTACTAACAACACAATTTATTATTAATCTATAAATGTAAATACATGAATACTTATGTGTTATTTTATGTATGTTGCAGCTGCTACACGAGATAGATTGTAAAAAGCGAGTCATTTTAACGGGCACACCTATACAGAATGATTTAAAAGAATTTTATGCACTGATCGATTTTATTAATCCTGGCATTCTTGGCACTCCTATTGAGTATAAGAATTATTACGAGGATCCTATCGTTGCATCTCAGTGTCCCTATGCAGATGATGACGTTCTTAGTCTGGGAAAGGAAAGATCTACAGAATTATATGAACGCACCAAATCTTTCATTCTAAGACGTACGCAAAATACGATAAACAAGTATCTGCCGCATAAACATGAAATAGTCGTGTTTTGCGCTTTATCCAAGAAACAACAAGATTTATATTCTCTTGTTGCCAGTGCTTGGTTCAACAAAATATGTCTAGAAGACAAAAGTAACATGCATTTGTCCATTATTACTGCACTTAAAAAAATTTGCAACCATCCAAATCTGTTTATAAACGAGAAGGAGAACGCGCTATATGATACTTTATCAAAAACGTCGTGGATATCGCAAATAAAACGGGACGAAAACTTTACCGAATATTGTGGGAAAGTCACAATTCTACAGACATTAATGAGAAATTTGAAAAAGACTGACGAGAAGTTGGTGTTAATTTCCTATTACACACAAACACTTGATCTTCTTGAGACCATATGTAACATGGAAAAGTTAAAGTTCTTAAGATTAGACGGTACTACATCAACCTCTATACGATTGAAGATTACCGAACAATTTAATACGCGAACCGATAACAGCAGTAAGTCTTGCAAAAATCAAGGGACACAATTGTCTGTGTCTTGAACTTATGGTATATATATATTCCATGAATAAAAACTAATATATCACTGAAAAATAATGTTTACAGAAGTTCTTTTGCTAAGTGCAAAGGCGGGTGGTGTTGGTTTGAATTTACCTGGAGCATCCAGACTCGTGTTGTTTGATTCTGATTGGAATCCTGCATCTGATCTACAAGCAATGGCAAGGATTTGGAGAGATGGACAGAAGAGAAATGTTTACATTTATAGGTTTGTATAAATTTAACATCCTCAAGTAATGGTAATATATTAATTAACAAAGGTACGTAACTAAGTATATGAACAAATTTGTAGATTATTGACCACAGGTACAATAGAAGAGAAGATATATCAAAGACAAATTAGCAAAGCCAGTCTATGTGAATCTGTGGTGGACCAGAATCGCCTTGGATCTCTAAAGTTATCAACTGCGGAATTAAAGGTATTTATTAGAAAAATTTTGATAATTACGAAAATTATTAAAATTAAAATTACTTGGAATATTTTTCATTTTTTTTTTCAGGATTTATTTACGTTGGCAAGTGATACAGTTTCGTTAACACATGATTTAATGAATTGTTCTTGTTCGGGCCAGAATGAACACATACCTTCTGAAGAATTAACAGAAAAAAGTAACGAGACACGAGATTGTCAATTTACATTGTGTGACAAATCATCTCAACAAAATTTAACTATAAATCAACTTCGAGACTGGGAACATTTTAAGCAACCAATTTCATCTGACGTTATGCAGGTAATAATAAGCTGTTTTACTCAGTAATGTTAACTGAAAACTACGATTCAAAATTTGTGACTTAGTTTATGTGTATTTACAGGATATTATGTTAACAGAAGTAAGCGATAACATAACATTCATATTTAAAAATTCTACAATGCAAAGAATTTAATTACATATAAATGACAAAGAATTGTATAAATTACATAAAAATTATGCTGTTATGAAACGATATATTTTATAAGGAATTTACATATTTTGAATACATTTTGTTTACATATTGTGAATACATTTTGAGATATTAAATCCAGTATCCGTAGTTTATTAAATGATATATAATATTGACTTATATTGACTTTAAAGCTTATTTTTTCGTGCCAAGAAACTCAACATCCTTTCAGCTAGTTCAGGAGATTCAAATAGGTTTTTCAACTCTTTCATTTCTTCCTCATTAACTTTTAATAAAATTTCTTTATTCCATTTACACAAACGCTTAGTCGCCAATATTGACTGAAATTAATCGATTAATTTTAATTACTATATGGTCTACTAGCATAAATATATCAACAGAAACTAATTGCGAAAAGCATTAAGCAAGAATCAATACCTGTGAAGAAAGTGTAGATATCATGTTCAAATAATTCCATACTTCCTCAAGAGAATCATGATTGTATACTTTGCTAACCAAGCCATATTGATTAGCTTCCTGAGCGTTCATCTTATATCCTAAATACAACATCTCTCCAGCCTAAATAAATATTTTTACAATGTAATATCGAAATTTTATTCTAGAATTATTATAAAAATTAAAATTCCAGATATATATATATATATATATATATATATATATATCAATGATAATTTGCACATATTTTTTAAATAAAACATACTTTGGAATGTCCCAATAATCTCGGGAACGTATACGAAGAACATCCTTCGGCGGAAAGACCCAAGGAGCTGAACGGTGTTTGAAAGTATGCCTGTAATTTACGTAATATATTCGAGCATAATTATAATGTCTAATACATTTTCATACTGAGTAACTGAATCGGCACCTTATCCGAAGCATAAACTATGTCAAAAATCCCTAATATTGTAGTTGCTATTCCTATTGCTGGTCCATTAACAACAGCTATTAAAAGCTTTGGATACATAATTACAGCATCGATAAATTCCCTGCAAAATATTTTTCCATTTAATTTCCATATTTTTAAATTTTTAATACCTCCTTCTTATGCTGCTTACTTAATTATCACGAGGACAGAAGTAAGTTCCATTGAGGCAATTAGATCATTACCACTACTAAAAAAATCTCCATTTGCTGTCAGAGCAAATGCCATTACTTCGTTGTTTTCAGCAGATTCATTTAAAAGCATTGTTAATTCCTTATACATCTGTGAGAAATGAATAGGAAATTTACACGGCGATTATTTTTATATTTTAAATATGCTATCAAGTACCCTTTTTACGCATTTATTTACCTGAGGCGAAAGCGCGTTTTTTTTGGCGGGTTTATTGAGCACCACTTTTTGAATTCCATTTTTCAGACTACTCAGAATAAACGAACTTACATGCGACATACTGACAAGTTTCTTTAAAGTAACTTAGAATTCGTACGATTTTATAACCTCGTTTGGTCACCGCTAAACCGCTTGCTAGAAATAACGGTATAATAGAAAAAATGAAAAAATAAATCAATAAAACACTTCGTCTAGCTAATATACCTTATGAACAGTTGTCAGTAGCTTTTCAAAAAGTTCTCGATTCAAGGATTGTTCCAAGATAAACTGACAAACGACTTGTTCATGCTTACGTTGACCACCTCATTGCCAGCATGTCTGTTGACTCGTTGACTGTTGATAACAGATGTGATAAGAACTCGTGAATATATATTGAAACATTATACTTTGTACATACCCGTTAACGATTCATTTCCTGAGGTAAGGGGGGGAACATGGAAAAGCCTAGAGAGACACTATTGTGATTACTTCTATTAGTTGCTTTCCACTTACACTCAAGTGATCAGAGTCACTCAGTTATGTGAGTATTTTATACTCAGGTAAGATATGTCATTTTGTATTTACCTGCTTATTTTGGTGACAAAGCTATCGCACAATAATACATCAGGTTCATAGCCTCACTTTTAATGTGAGTCTATTAGATTCATTAAAGCACATGATTTTACTCGATTGTGGATAAAAACTCAGTTGAATCTCACTTGATAGCATGCAAAAAGAACGTGCATTCAACTGCGTTATGACGTCACAAGTGAGAATTATATCTGATTGTGGGTTTTGATGTAAATGGAAAGCAACTATTATTAAATCACCCCCCTTACCTAAGGAAAGGAATCATTGACGGACAGTGTATATTACGTTCAGATATCAATACCACGAGTACCATAATTTTGGGAAAATTTCAGGAAAATTCTTCATGCTTATTTCAGGCTCATTTTATTTATACTGGCAAAAGTTGTTACACGACTTACATGAGCTAATATCCTAGTCTGTTACTACCTATAAAGTGTATTCGTAAAGAAAACCCATGAAAAATACTTGGGGCTTATTGTTCTTTCTTTACTTATTATTTGTCTACCGGATAGCGTGTTAGTACTCAATAATAATAAAATTTGCCAAGTATCATATAATTTTATATACATTTTAGTATAATTTTACAATGTATTAATACTGTATCTATACTACCTTTATCTTTACGGTATATATCGCAGGATTTCCCAAACTTGAAATACACATAAGAAATAATCTTTTTCGTATTTTGAAAATTTATTTTTTCTATATCGTATAAAGATATAACAGAGAACTAAAGTATTAAAGGAGTATACTGCTTTATAAGATACTAAAGCTATGCAAATATTTGTAAATTATATGATTGTTTTATTATTCCTTATTAACTTGCATGCTTTCTTCAAGTATTCGCACCAAGGATATTCGCGCCGTAAAAGAGCTTAGGAAATCCTGATTCGTGTTATACCGATAATAAATGATGGACTGGTGGCTTTCGACAATACAATGCGTAATCACAGATTACATGGCCGTGTCACTGTCTCCTAGACTCGCTACAAAAGTGATTCATTAACAGCAACATTTCATGTTACGTTACGGCCCTAAATCGCGTGAAATAGAAATTTGAATGTAAAAGGCTCGCAGCTGCTCAAATGCGCGAATTACTTAAGTGCTTCGTGGACGTGTTTCGTTTGTATCCAAACAAGTATCCGAAATATAGGCGCGAAACAGTTGGAAGTGTTGTCAATAGAAGAGCTGACGCGCGGCTCTTTCTCTCTAACGTAACTTAACATTACCTTAAATCTGACATAAATTTATTTGTAAATTTACTATTGTCGCAGACTTAAATCGCAAAAATGAATAAACTCAACCACCTTCGTACTATTTTTAAATAATAAATCGCCACACCAGTGGTCTTATAACTAAATACAAGGTATTTGTTTGATACATATGTACTTATATACATATCTGTAAATATATGTATATTTAGTATATGCGTATGCTATATATAGACATTATAAATATAAAAAAACGAGGAATGCCAATTTAGATGCATATTAAAAGGATTAAGGACCGCATGGATTAATTTGTAGTATTGCTATATGAATGCTTTGGTACATTAAAATACCTGAAAAGTGTTTGAACAGTGTTTAGACAGATGAAAATTATAAAGGTTGTAAATAAATATATTCTTCTAAAAAGTATATTTTTCCTAGTAGCGCTGCATCTCAATAGCTTGGAAGATTTTCAACGATTTTCTACTTAAACGCTTTTAAAGTTCATATAATTTACTAAAATTAAATAACCGCAAAATTGGAATTATTTCAATATAATGTACAGTTATATGTTTGAAGTAGCCGATAAAATATCAATATGTTCAATTTGATCTATTACGGCTTCAGAACCTTTTCGATGAATTTCTTTATGTCGCGCATTTCCTGTAAAAATAATAAAAAAGAAGACAGACATTATATTTTCTCTAAACGTGAAAAAATATTCGACGAGTCTTCCTAATCGGAGCTTCCTTACCTCCTGGTCAGTTGTATGCATCATTCCTCGGTATGTTTTGAATTCTGTCTGTGTCATGAATTGTTTTAGAAGGGTCGCTGTTGTTTGACCCCATTTATATGGCACAATTGGATCGCAATCGCCGTGACATTGTAACAACGGAGTGTTCCTATTACCTATCGCTTCCTGAAAATAATTATTATAATCATTATTCTATATTATTATGTACGATTCTATTATTATTCTACATTATTATTCTACATTATTATGTATTATGTATATGATACGATACTTACTGCTGGAAATTTTTTATGTAAAAGAAGCCATGCGGATAGAGCTATGACGCCGGCTAAAGGCTCTGGGAATGTAAGAGCGCTGTATATGGCTAGTGCTCCACCTTGACTGAATCCTCCGAGAACGATGCGCGAGGTGGGTATCCCTCCTGCAACCTCCTCCGCTATTAACGAATGGACCATTTCAGTGGCCTTACGTATACCTTCTTCATCCTCTGGGCCACTGGAGTCCAGAGAGCGCAGATCAAACCTAAATTTGCAGGATGCATCAATAATCATGTAACACTGACTCGTAATCGTTTTCATTAGAAACTCAATATTAACGTGTTCATCTTAAACTTACCATGCAGGCATTCTGAACCCTGCGTTAAACGTCACCGGTATCGTGGGCCTGAAAATGATCAAAGAGTCACGTATTAAAATATTGTTAACTTACAGCTTCAGTCATAGGGCATTTAAAGATATTAGCAATCACATACGCAGTAGGACAAATAACTTTGATATGAGGGGACCGCACTGCGCCCATGGAACTAGCCCAGCCATGCCTGAAAACATTTATAAAGTGCTAACAAAATTTATCGTTTTGCAGCGTTACAAGGTACATCCATTCGCTCCAGACATGAACTCACCCTGTATCACCCAAGCCATGGAAAAATATTAACTGAAACACAGGTACTTTTTAATACGAAATAAAACAGTATTGACTTTATATGGAAGTATTCTTTAAAAAAAAAATTGAAATTTCAGATTTTAAATCCGCGTTTCGAGACGCGGTCGCGTCACTGGAAGTGGGCACGACGGTGGAAGACCGGTGGCAATACCCCATTCTCGGAGAAGCTGTGTTTGATTGTTCCCGTTAGGATAACAGCCGTCGCGCCTCGCGGAAGACGTGCGATGTTCGTCCAAGGAAAAAACCGACGACAAGATCAGTCCGCGAGCATCGAAACGGAGCAGCGATATCGTTTGCCGACGATCGGGGAGAAGAGAGGAAAAAAGGCGCAAACGAAAGGGAGCACCTTGCGCGGCGTAAACGTAATTCACTTATAATCAATTAGGACCGCACCACCGCGAGGTGGTATAACCAAAAATTGCCGCTACGTCTCTACGTAAGAGATTTGATATCTACCGTCGCTGTGTGCTTAGCCGTGGCCGAAATCACCACCGGGCTCGCCATGTTCTGTCGCTTTTTTGGACGGCCTGGAACAAATTCGAGCAATTGTGTAATCGTCTCGTAAAAAGCGTATAAAGCACGACGCGTGAAAGAGAGAGAGACGTGACTTGACTCCCCTTCGCTCTATATTGAGATCGAGTTTCGTTCCGTATAGTGAGGGAGAAGAGGGGTGAAGAAAGGTAGAAAAGGAGAGAGGGACAGTGTGGCGTCAAACGCGCAATATTCAATTCACTGACATAATTTCTATTTCAAGCGGTCTCGCGCTTGATTCTCCCTTATCAGAGACCTTGACAATCTCTGACGTTATCATCAATTGCGTAAATTTTGACGTTAAAGACTGCGTTAATCGAGAGGTCGGATTTTTATATTAAGTACCGGCATGCAAAAACGATTTCCGTTTTTTCGAGATGAATTGGTGCTTGACACAAACCTGCGAACAGCAAATTACCCATTAGCTGTTTTAATAACGCCGTGGCATTCATCGATTCCTGATTGATTTCGCGGTCAACGTTGATCCTTCGGGCGTTCGATAGCGATTGGAACTCAGTGCATTGATATTTGACACTTGCTTGGAAAGAAAAAGGAATAAAAGGAATTAAATATTAATTTGTATTCGGTGTTTGCGTGCGAAATTGTCTGCGCGGCGATTAGTTTGAAAGCGGTCTTCAATTGAAGTACTAAAAATCTCGATTCGGATATGGAGTTTGCGAACCAATTCATGTCCATTTTTATCAATGTAAATTAACTTTGATTTCGGTTTAGCTTACTTTTTATCCTTTTTCCAGTTCTAGGAATTAGAAGAAGATAAAAAGTAAGATAAAAAGATAAAAAAAGAGGATAAAACATAAATTGAATCGAGATTGAAGTTAATCTGAATTAATATAGATTATAGATAGATAGACATCAGATGAATGTTAAATCGATCAATCGCGCGTCCCGTCATATCGATGTATTTTCTGTATCGGACAGATGATTGGCTGTAAAAGTCGTGGAACGCAATATACAATATACAGTAAGATTTAAGGGTCGGCAGGAGACACGGTGGAGACCTCTGTCGAGTTAGCTTAGCTGCGACTCGCTGCGAGTCCGTATTTTATTTATTATAAATTTTTAAGAGCAAAAATGCGAAATCGGGCTCTGTAGCGGACTGCATTATTATATAAAGAGTATATTAAAAAAAATTCACGAATCTATGTAACTTATTTTAGGAGAAATCTTGTTATTACGAATCCGTAATTCGTAATAACAAGATTTCTCATAAAATAAGTTACATAGATTCGTGATTTTTTTTTTATATACTCTTTATATAATAATGCAGTCCGCTACAGAGCCCGATTTTGCATTTTTGCTCTTAAAAATTTATAGTAAATAAAATACGGAATAAAGTGCAGTTTAACGTGCACTTAGTGCATAAAGTGCACCTGAGTGTACCTGAGTTTGCCTGGGTCTCCTGTCGACCCTTAAGCATTAAGCGAATCTACCAATCGCAATGAAGAATTCTCGAGAACGTAAGACTGCGATTTTGAAAATCTCGATTGCGATTGATCGAGTCGCCGACTGCTCGAGTCTTATCGCTTATATTTTTCCGTGTACATACGACACCCATTTGTTAAAAATATCATGCAATCGTACATACAAGGCGTGAATTAAATTGTAATTACTATCAAGTAGCCATGCTATATCACTTTAGCGTCACGTGAACAATATGAAATGTAACCAGATTCTCGTGGCACGTGCGTACTATGGTGACTGGCAATGCGACACGGACGATACACTCGCTGATCCCACTCGGAGCAGTCGGAGCAGGAGCTACCCATCTATCGCTCTCGATAACACATGGACGATGTCGAATAGGTCGAATACGTTTAAAACACGTGGGTGCAGCGGTGCACACATAGGCCAACGTAGGCACCGTCATTTTTTCCGTCGCGAGATTTATATCGTCGGATAAACGCTTCTCTAGCGGTGCAAAGTCGATGCGAAGTCTGCGATAGAGTGTTTTCTCACATTCTGTGCAACTTTGTCTTGATATATAATAAATGTAAAAAAAAAGAAACGAAAGATAACCTGTCCCCGTCAAGGCAAACGTTGCTGTAAATAACGTCTCTTTTTTTGGCTTACCGTGAGACAGAGCGGCGCGGCGCGGCGGTTTAAATTAATTCACGTGTCTCGCAGCATTCCTCCCGTTTCGGCCCGCTCGGAGTCTCGTCGCCGTCGGGTCACGCGCAAAGAAAAAATCCTTCGACTGATAACGTCACCCGAACTCATTGGCTCGCGAACTCGTTGAATGACAAAACAACGATAACGCGGATTATCCTCTGATATACGCTCTGCCAGCAGTTAGTCGCTGCAATTGCATCCAGAAATGACCATTGTCGCGAGTACCGTTTAGGAAAATAACGCTCGTTTTAACATAATCGCTCTGAAGTTTGTTACTCGCGAGAAAAACTGTATGCGTGTATATGAGAGAGAAAGAGAGAGAGAGAGAGAGAGAGAATAAAAACGTGCGGTATGGCAAAGATAGTCGTTGTCGGTTCGTGCATGATTGACTTTACCTGGTGAGTAAGGACGAGGCTTTTTTGCGCGTTGCAAAAGTTTACCCTGCCTCGACGATCGAGCTGCGATTATTAATATTACAACTACATTGTAGTTTTAAATAATGCATTTGAATGTCTTCTGTAACTCGTTGTTGTTGTAGACAAAAATGTTTCAGACAAAAGTTGCATGGTTTGGAGGGGGCCACATGATGAAGATATATACCCAGATAGCACAGTGACGTTAAATGACGTATTAATTCCGTCATAATGCCGTCTTAATGACGTTAAAAAAAATGACGGCAATATGACGGAATTAATACGTCATTTGACGTCACTGTGCCATCTGGGTAGGCCTGTCATTGGGTGACCTTTTCAAGATCAGATCAAGGTCACCTCAAATTTTTTAAATAAAACACCTATTTTTCATATCATATTCTTGTAGCCTTTGTCGAGACGTTTTCAAAACACTAATAAAGCTCTAAGTCCATATTTTCATCATATGGCCCCCTCCAAACCAGGCAACTTTTGTCGGAAATATTCTTGTCTATGACGAGTTATAGAAGAGATATTAAAATGCATTATTTAAAATGAGACACCCTGTATAATCCTGATAATAAATGTATAATTACGAATTGCATGAAAAAATATGTTCTCACAACTCACAACCGCACGTGTTTGTGCCGTAGTAATTTCTAATTGTATTCAACGCACCTGATTGCAAATAAGCAACGAGTGAATCCGATTATAGATAGCTATACAATCCCCGTATGTATTGTTTTTTTGAAAATAAACGTTCACACTTTTTAGTTTCTCTCCACGGTTGCCTAAACCTGGCGAGACGATAGTCGGGACTAGATTTGAAAAGAATTACGGCGGTAAAGGCGCCAACCAGTGCGTGACAGCTGCTAAACTTGGAGGATCCACAGCACTTATTGCTTCAGTAGGCATTTATTTTCTAGACAAGACTAATTTGTCACTTCGTCGCATCTGACTTTTTTTTTCAATATTCATTTGCTATATCCGTTACTGTTTATAACTCTAATTAATTATGATTGTTGTGTTGCATCTACGTGTATTGCGATTCTTTATCTCTTATCACAGTTAGGCTCCGACCCGTTCGCTCAAGAATACTTAGAGATTTTTAGAAAGGAAAATGTGGACGCATCTCGCGTGAAGATACAAAGCGACAAGCACAGTGGCGTTGCTCACATTGTCGTTGCTGGAAATGGTACGTTTTCGAAAATATAAATCAGAATCGTTCCGAGTGCCTTGAAATTGCAATTCATATGGGAAGACGTCAAATAAATTCGACTAATCTAAGAGAAGATTACTAATCTTAGATCTAATAATAGCCTGAATAAATAACAGCATTAAAATCAAACTTCTCCGTTAAGATAATCCCAACGATCCCTCCCGTCGCGCTATAAGGCCCGTAAGTAATCGGAACGCATTTCGAATAACGTTCGCAGGTGAGAACAGCATCGTTATCGTGTTGGGCGCAAACGAATCGTTGACTCCGGAACATGTGGATTCCGCCGCTGACGTGATCAAAAGCGCAAGCGTTTTATTATGTCAGTTCGAGGTGCCGTTGGAAAGCACGCTGCGCGCGTTGAAGTTACACCAGGGCCACGGTGCGTTTCTCTTTTTCACTCGTTTCACCCCCACATTATTACAAGTATCCGTGTAAATCCTTTCTTTTTCGGAGCCGAACTATCGCAAGTCCCAGAAAAGACGTGGTCGAAAGCGCTGTCCTGCATTAATTGCCATGGCAAAATTTACGCGAATAATTACGTGTTATCTTTTTTTCAAATGACTCGCGTCTTTGAAGACTGACGATTTGCGATATCGCGGCTTTGAGATACACTTTTACATAATCGTAACGTGATAGGACTTTCGATTGTCAACGGGGCGCCCGCGCTGAAGAACCCTGACCCGGAAATCCTCAGATTATGCGACATTTTCTGCGTCAACGAGACGGAGGTACGTGCAAAAGACGATTGTTGCGATAGTGCGATCGTTGCGGTAACGAGACATCGCCGCGTTCTTTTTTTCCCCCCCCCCCCCGAAACGCCCGATATATTAAAGAATTCAGTTTATGATATTTGAGACTGCACGCCAGAGATCCCGCGTTATACTTTTATAGGCGGAAGTTACGACGGGCATTCACCCCGTAGACCTGTCGAATGTGCAGCAAGTCGTGGACGAGCTCCTGGCCAAGGGATGCAACGCGATCATCCTTACTCTCGGGCCGCTCGGAGCTGCGTATGCGTCGAAGGCGAACAGAAACGTCACGCGGATTTCTACTACCGAGGTCCACCCTGTAGATACTACCGTACGTATTGCATATATATATATACACAGTGTCGCAGAATCGTCGTACCTAGTTGCGGTAGATTGCACGGTGAATTTTTTGAGTCGTTATTCAACGAAATTGAAGAAATTATTCTTATTCTAAAGCGCACATTTTTGAATAACTTGATATACGACGGTTCTAGGACATTTCCTACAAATTTCTGTTAGATTTACGTAACACGACGTATTTCGTCTCATTTTCCTTTACACAAGTACACGATCTGTACTTCCTGCTTGTAAAAATCTTGTAAATTGATTCTTAATCTCTTCACATTTATGAGATCACGATTGAAACGGTGCAGGTGAAAGTATTTGATGGTAGATGGTATTTGCCGGTTTGCGATCTTTTGAATGGACAACCGGTCAACTTCCGGTGAACTGAAACGCTGATTCACTTAGTGATTCATTGCCAAGTGATTGGCATGTAAGCATTTAAGAAGGAAATTGCCTCAGGTAGTTAAGTGCAGTGGTATGCGATGCAGGGTGCCGGGATGCATTTTTGGGTGGGCTCGCATATTTCAAGGCGTATCATCCGGAGCTGCCGATGGACGAGTGCATCAGGAGAGCTTGCGTGGTTGCCACCAACTCCATTCTTAAATTCGGCACACACGCGAGCTTCCCAACGAGAAACGATCTGCCGGGAGATTTATTTGTATAAACAAAAAGAGGCAGTTACCTCAAAATTTGTTAATTACAGATTTTGATATTTCATCTCCTCTGTTACATATCTGTATATATATGTATATCTGAAGTCTGTTTTGTGAAATCTTGTTAGATTAAATAATTGCGAAATAAAAGTAAATACCAGGAATTTTATGCATAAAGTTCGTAAACATACACGTCCCATTTCCCAAAACTCAAAATAACTTAAGAATAGCACGGTCACGCGTTATAATGCAAAATTAATGCAGCAAATTAAATTGATGACGGTAAAATACTTAGAGAATGTGTTCACATATACTATATAGGATGTAGAATAAAAATATATGTAGACTCAAAAGTCCAAGTACCCTATATACATGTCTTATTTGTTCATCGGTGCATATAGAAGATTAAATCTTTTTTAATCGTTTAGAAAACCGGTTGATCTCCATCGTCGATCTCCTCTGCGTAATTTTTTGC
>JASTWP010001036.1:0-93858 GCA_030770255.1 Temnothorax ravouxi | reverse complement strand
ACACGCCAGAAATCAGTTAATCAAAATGTCTTGTCGATGATTTACTTAAGTTTATTTCTACTTATAAAATACAGTTTGAAAAAAATTAAAATATTACATCAGAAAGACAAAAAATAAAACTTACTTCATAGTTTCAATGCTGTTCAATTGAATCGGCTGTTATTACATATGGCGTCACTCAGTCATAACACCTTATAAATTAACTTAGTGTTATACCAACCTAACTTACAGGAAAACAAGTAATACCTGCACTGCGCACTTTTATCCGCCGCGCACTTTTACCCCACTCTACGCTCTACATCTTTTATATGCATTATATATTATATATAAAAATATTTCTCAAAAAGTATGTTACGATTATCTCAAAAGTAGACAGAAAACTCTCCTCCCTTTCTACTTGCTTATCGTAAAATTAACTCTACGTTCGCAATTCTGCGAACACCGTCATCTCGTGATATGTTCAAATGTCACGAGAACTGCAGGAGCACCTTGCAGACTCCGCATAGTCGGTAATTCCGATAAGCGCAAACTTAATTAACACGTCGAATAGAAGGACGGCCTCCGCCAATATCCGGTATTGTCCAACGGGAGAAGAAGGATGAGATACTACCCCGCGCACGCTGGTCGATTTAATCTCTCTTGATTAACCATGTCGTATGGCGCTTGATAACTCGGTTATGTTCAGCGACGTACGCGAGAGCTTCCTTTCTCTCCGGGACAATTACTTTCGTCGCTACTCCTCGTCTTGAGAGATCATGTCCTATGGAGTTCGAATCAAGTTTCGAAGCGATCGTGTACGTCATTTATTTTTTGTGCACGGCATCCGGTATACTACAGGGAGAAAGACAAACACCTCTTCTTATAGCAACGATTTAAAATCTGCAATGCGAGGGGCAAAGATAAATGGGACAATATACAAAAATTATATATATATATATATATATATATATATATACATATATATATATATAAATTAAGGAAGTTGTTTTATTGGATAAAAATCATGATTTAATGAAAATATATAGAATAAAAGAAAATGCATTAAAAAATGCATTACATACATATTAAAAGCGTTATACAAAATGGAACATTTTAATCGAGACACAAGTTATTGATCAAGGATTATATAATTTCTCACTCACATAAAAAATATAGAGTAGAATGGGGTAAAAGTGCGCAGTGCAGGTATTACTTGTTTTTCTGTAAGTTAGGTTGGTAACATTTAAGTTAATTTATAAGGTAATCATGACTGAGTGGCGCCATATCTAATGACCGCCGATTCAATTGAACAGCATTGAAACTATGAGGTAAGTTTTATTTTTCGTCTTTTTGATGTAATATTTTAATTTTTTTCAAACTGTATTTTATAAGTAGAAATAAACGTAAATCATCGACAAGTTATTTTGATTAACTGATTTATTCTGGCGTGTGTCATGCGCTATAGTAGACATTTCAGATTGTTATCCGTAGACAGTAACGCTTATTACCGGTAATTTAAAAAGTGTTTCGTGGGGCAAAAGTTCGCACTTGATATATCCGAAGTTAAGTAACTCTAAGGCCAAGTTCCACAAACGTCAGTTAACTTTTAATCTTAAGTTAACTCACTCTTCGTCTCCTTCTAAGTGGCATGAGACACTTTCTAAATTACTGGTAAACGTTATTTATATATATACGGATAACAATTTAAAATGTTTAATTATATAGCATGCATGACACACGCCAGAAACGATCAACTAATTAAAATATCTTATCAATGATTTACTTAAGTTTATTTCTACTCATGAAATACAGTTTAAAAGAAATCAAAATATTATGAATTGGAAACACACGGTTCATTGAGTTTCCTTGATACCACAGTGTTTCGGGATGGTAACTCTCTTTTGACAAATTGGTATCGTAAACCCACATTCTCCGGACGTTATATTAATTTTTTCTCTCATCATCCGTTCAAATACAAAGTTAGTATAATTATATATGCATTGCGCACTTTTGCCCTACTGCATGCGAACTTTTGCAATCAGTTCAAGAAAAGTTTATTACATGGAATGTATTCAAAATATAGACATGAGCTCTAGTGAATTTAAAAAAAAAATGTTTGAAGATTTTACAGTTCAAATTTCAAGACTCTAGCTATATCTCAACGATAGATATATAGGATAAAAAACTAAGTACGTAGTTTTGCCCCACTCTATCAATGCTTACTGTAATGCCAGTTTCTTAAGGGCCCTGGATAGTCACGGAAAATACAGCGGTCGAGTGGTACGACACCTACTGGAGGAACCTTTGTAGCTTGATACAGAACTATTAGATTTGGGCCGCGAGTCACTCGAGAGTCGACTGGTAGGGTAAACGCACACAAGAGAAAGCACGTACCTGTGCGCTCAGATACGTTCTTTCTCTTGTGTGCATGTGCCCCACCAGTCGACTCTCAACTCTCTCGAGTGGCTCGCGGCAGAAAACACGTCAAAAAATGTCTTGCGGAACTGGAAGATCTCATTGGTAAAATAACTCATTAATCGTACTAAAAATTGTGCATTATTGAGCTTCAGTTTGTTGGTTATGTCAATGTGCTGTCCATTGCCTCAAATAATAATCCAATAAAGTGCCATAAATCCGTTTTCCAAAACAGTGTTACGCCGTTCGCATCAGCTGTCAATTTTTTATTGCACTGTTACTACACTTTTTATATTAGGACCAGCAAATTAATGAGCAGGTAAACATACAAGATGTTTTCATCTTTCATTTGAGCGCTTATATTTAATCGTACGGTGACTCCTTCTTATTTGAGATCTTCCGTAAGAATTGTCCATATTTTAGCGTCTGATTCAAGATGGCTGACCTGGGTATCCAGGGCCCTTAAGGAGAATTTTTAAAATACAGCTTATTGATACCTTGGTAATAGCAAAGTAATACCCGTCAAAATCAAGTAATATGCTTACTTTTTATTGTCGACTGTAACTAATAATACTATCTCTTTTCTTGTTTAATATACATATTCATATACTATCTTTTACTTTCTCCAATAACCCTTTTCAACACACATTTATCATAAATACAACAAGATAAAGGCACAGACACGATTACCTCATATAGTAACAGTTATAGCAAATAGTAGTAAATAGAATGTCGTCCATATCACTGCATCGATAAAAACATATCGCTTGATAGCTAAGTTTTTTGTATAGTACGAGCGTTCAAACCAAACCGGAACTTTTAGGCTGTTTAGGGTATATAAAACGAATGTGATCGCAACGAGTTATTCATGATGGTAAGTGGCATGTGTCTCCTATCATCGGTAAATCTGGTTTGATAACCAAGAGCGTTTTTTTTCTCTAAAAGACAATGCACGATCCCATATACTGCCCACGTACGCATTACCTGTACATTGCTGGAACTCGGCTGGAAGATATTGCCTCATCCTCCTTACAGTTCGGATCTCGCTTCGAGTGACTTCCTTCCTTTTGGGCCCTTAAAAAACTTCTTGGAAAGCCAGCATTTCAGCACTAACGACAAAGTAAAACACGCTAACCGATCTCATTTCAATCTAGACAAATCTTTCTATGCTGATACTTTTCAGGCACTAATAAAATGATAGGAAAAGTGCAAAAATGTAGCAGCTAGGAGATTATATCAAGGTATAAATGTAATTTTTACTCGTTTAAATACGTTCTGTTATTCTATGTCTCAGTCCCGGTTTGGCTTGAACGCGCCCCTCGTAAATGGGCGCTGTTTTTCTTGGTTCATTCGGTAGGGTCTGATCTAACGGTCGGCATCGTTGATAAATAGAGAACAAGAGAGAACGAAAAGGGAAGAGACGAACGACGTGCGACAAAGTAAGCTCATTGTCAATCGATCACGCGTCAAGGTGTATTCCGATGTGTGCCATTAAATTCCGCTTCCCGTTGACGGAGAAAGGATAATGACATCAATGCCACTCTCTCTTCCTAGCAAGACTTATAAAGGACAAATAGAAAATTTATATTTGTCCAGCACAGTTAACTTTTGATTCGTGAAAATCATTTTCTCGAGCACAAAATCTAATTTGTGCATCCACTAGTTTTTTATTTTTATATCTTGTCTTTGATATTAGTCTTTTCTTTTGCTAAAATCTTTCTCTACACTGCTGGAAAATTTTTGTAGTTTTGTTAAAAAAGGTCCTTGTTAAAATTTTTGTGCAAAATAATCAACACATACATATATGTGTAGATTTAATTTGTGTAATTTAAACATATATGCCTGCTATGTTAATTAAACTTAACAAATTTAAAATGTAAAATTATTAAAATAATTTAAAAAATATATTAAAGTAACACAATTTGAACGTATTTATCAAATGTGTTAAAATTTACAGAAAAAAATGTTGATTTTACTCTATAACAGAAGTGTGAATAACAATTTACAGAAAAAAGTGCTAATTTTATCTTACAATCTTAACTTCAGTATCGATGTTACTATTTAACATATGCATATTATATGTTAAATTAACACAACAATTTGAGTGGACCGTTTGGGACATGTGATTTATGTTATATTTAACACATATTTCCCAACAATGTAGAATAAAAAAAAATGTAGAAATAAAAGTATTGAGTTGCAACATATGTCCGACGGCAAAATGTCTGATATAATTTTCGTAGGAAAATTAATGTTACACATTAAAACTGATTTGAAATTAAAATATGTCAGAATAAAATGATTCCAATATTCCAATTTTAACATTAAGTTATAATCTTTTCATGACCTAACTTTTCGTATATATTATTAAGTAGATTTAAATATTTCTTTATATTATACTATTTTTTTCGGAGATATAAAAAATATATTTTATTATCTAGAAAAAATAGCTTATAGCGCAAAAAATGTATTTTATTTCTTATGGTAAGGATTAAATATAATAATATAATAATTAAACAAAAAAGGAATTGAGAATAATGGTTATTCTTACAATCAATCGTTAAATAAGACTAAAAAATTCTACAGATCTTTGACGATACTCTTGAGGACAATACTCGACTTACGAGGTGAAATGTCGTTTATTCTTGCGAGTAAAAAGAAAAGTTTGAATAAAGAGAGTAGACAGGAAGAAGGAAGCGAGAACGGGGCAAGGAGAACAGAAGTCAGGTGTTTTAGAGCGACTTCCGTGCATCGGCCTATCCGGTTTCTTGCATAGAGCGAAACCGAAGCCGAAGAGCGTCTCCTTGAGTTTCAGCCTGAGAGACCCGTTCACCGTATTACAGCGAGTTTAAGTTACCCGAGTTGTAATACGCGACACTCTCCGCTCGCTAAGCATTACGGACGGTTTCGACTGTTCATACAATTTTCTGGTTTTACGTTTGCAATCTTCAATGAATACCTTTAATAATAATATGATAAGCTTAACTGATCTTAAGTCTATGATTCAAAACAAAAGCCTGTTAAAAATGTATTGTTAATTTTGTAAATTGTATAAAAAGGCGTGGAATAAAAAAAATAATGTTAAATTACAAAAGTTAAAAATATTAACTAAAAACATTACCTACACTATTTATTAGACAGTTCAATAAAAAGCCCGGAAAAAAGAGAATAATTATATTATCTATAGTTTTTACATCTACTACAATTTTGGTTTCAGAAATATCCTGTCGTACTACAATTTTACAAAATTTGAGATTAAATCATAAAAAAAGATCTATTTTAATGTAATTATAATGCCACAGCTACCATATATAATGTATTAAAAACTTCTATTTAGAATTAATAATATTGTTAAAATTTTTAATTTAAAAAAATTTGTTGTAAAGATTAATAACAGTTGTGTGATCAAATGTTGAATCTATTACATTGCAGAAACTTAAATAAAGAAACACGGATTTATCAAAACAATTTACTAATGTAAGCATTGTATTTATCATTTGCAAAATACTGTATTACTTATCAATTTTAACATCGAATTTGTGTTCAGCAATTTGAAAAATTCTTACTTGTGTTTATTAAATAAACAATTAAAAAATATAGATTGTCTGTGATCCAAAATTCCAAAATGGCTTGATTTAATTTTCATTTTATTAATTTTTCCACAATATAATAAAATCTCATACTTTAATTACGAAATCTTATTAATAGATATTAATTTTCACGTAAGGAGGATTAAAAGTTCTAACGCGATATACTTAATTTTGAATGGAACAAAAACTGTTCCAAGCCTTTCACATGCCGTAACTGTAGAGCATGATAAATGTGCGTTAAAATACCTTTTTATAATTTTAATTTTAAATTTCTCAAAATTGCAAACGTGACAAAGTATTTTAAAGGCAATTATGGAATTAGGTATACATTCAAAAACTACGAAGAATAACTATAATTTTCTTTCTTAAAAACAAGTCATTTTTTAAATAAAACTATATGTTTAACGAAAAAAAAACGTTTCCAACGACGTGTGTCTCTGATGCAAACTGTTCTTTGTCATCGTTTTTGCCACGGTGCCAAAGTGTCGCATACTTTTGTCCTGTGTAATATCAACTCGCAAGTAATATTTTCGTCTTTCCTCTTCGACGATGAATAACGATACGCGTTCTCAAAGCGAGTACAATGACGAGTGGCTGTTCGGCTTAAGGGAAACCGGAAGAACATCGGGCGGACGTGCATATATCCCCGTGGAGACTCGATGTACTTTCAAAGGACTCTCGAGTCGATATATCCGCATAGCTAATACGGCGCAACTCGCAGCTCTGTGAAGTTGGCACCCCGAAATGCGAATTTTTATAAAATTCAAACGGCATTCGTTTGTCCACGATTTGTCCACATTTGTCCATCCAAAATTTTCGTTTGTCCACCCTTCAAAGAAAAGTTATGACCAAATTAAAAAATTTGACATCAGCACCCCCATGGACATTTATCATTAATTTTCAAACGGGATACGATTGTCCGCGATTTGTCCATGTTTGTCCACCCAACATTTTCGTTTGTCCACCCTTCAAAGAAAAGTTATGACCAAATTAAAAAATTTGACATCAGCACCTCCATGGACATTTATCATTAATTTTTAAACGGGATACGATCGTCCGCGATTTGTCCACGTTTGTCCACCCAACATTTTCGTTTGTCCATCCTGCAAAAGAGAGTTATAAAAAAATAAAAAAAAAAACAATTGTCTTTATAAACAACCTTGATTGTAAATTACGTACTGAAATCGTTTGTCCAATTATGATTTTTGTTTGTTTGTTACTCATTCTCGTTTGTCCATCTAGTAGAATCAAGTTATTAACAAATAAACATAAAAAATAAACAATAATTGTCCTGAAGACTTCCGACTGCATTTTCTGCAACTTAAGCACTGAAATCGTTTGTCCACTCATTATTTTCGTTTGTCCCGTGCTTACTCTCGTTTGTCCATCTAGCAGAATCGAGTTATTAACAAATAAACATAAAAAATAAACAATAATTGTCCTGAAGACTTCCGACTGCATTTTCTGCAACTTAAGCACTGAAATCGTTTGTCCACTCATTATTTTCGTTTGTCCCGTGCTTACTCTCGTTTGTCCATCTAGCAGAATCGAGTTATTAACAAATAAACATAAAAAATAAACAATAATTGTCCTGAAGACTTCCGACTGCATTTTCTGCAACTTAAGCACTGAAATCGTTTGTCTACTCATTATTTTCGTTTGTCCCGTGCTTACTCTCGTTTGTCCATCTAGCAGAATCGAGTTATTAACAAATAAACATAAAAAATAAACAATAATTGTCCTGAAGACTTCCGACTGCATTTTCTGCAACTTAAGCACTGAAATCGTTTGTCCACTCATTATTTTCGTTTGTCCCGTGCTTACTCTCGTTTGTCCATCTAGCAGAATCGAGTTATTAACAAATAAACATAAAAAATAAACAATAATTGTCCTGAAGACTTCCGACTGCATTTTCTGCAACTTAAGCACTGAAATCGTTTGTCCACTCATTATTTTCGTTTGTCCCGTGCTTACTCTCGTTTGTCCATCTAGCAGAATCGAGTTATTAACAAATATAAACATAAAAAATAGACAATAACTGCCCTGAGCACTTTCGACTGCATTTTCTACAAAAGAGCATATACCTTTCTTGGACCAAAAAATAGCATATTTTATGATTTTTTGATGAAATTGTATAGATGGGGGGGACCACCTTGGATGATTTTGATATTTTACACACCATTTTACACACGGTGTGTTAATTTTTCACTGACGAAGAAAAGAATTTGTTAACTTGATATTTTAGTATGTTGTCAAGGTCACTCTCCTGAGTGACCTTCAGAAGGTTTCAGCCCGCGCTCGTTATTCGTTAAAAAGTTATAAACAAAATAAGTTTGGAAAATATAGTAGTTATTTTAATAACAGATATAAAACCGTTACGATATACAATCAAATTAGAATCAAAGCCATATGGTCCAAGATTAGATCTTTGACAGCTTATATTAATTTTCGCGCGCGTGTGTGTGTGTGTGTGTGTGTGTGCGCGTGTGTGTGTGTGTGTGCGCGCGCGCGCGTGCGTGCGTGTGTGCATATATACATACACACAGAAATTAATATAAGGCTGTCAAACATCTAAACTTGGACCGTATGGCTTTGATTCTAATTTAATTGCATGCAGTCGGAAGTCCTGAAGACAATTATTGTTTACTTTTTATTTATGTTTATTTATGTTTATGTTTATTTGTTAATAACTCGATTCTGCTAGATGGACAAACGAGAGTAAGCACGGGACAAACGAAAATAATGAGTGGACAAACGATTTCAGTGCTTAAGTTGCAGAAAATGCAGTCGGAAGTCTTCAGGACAATTATTGTTTATTTTTTATGTTTATTTGTTAATAACTCGATTCTGCTAGATGGACAAACGAGAGTAAGCACGGGACAAACGAAAATAATGAGTGGACAAACGATTTCAGTGCTTAAGTTGCAGAAAATGCAGTCGGAAGTCTTCAGGACAATTATTGTTTATTTTTTATGTTTATTTGTTAATAACTTGATTCTACTAGATGGACAAACGAGAATGAGTAACAAACAAACAAAAATCATAATTGGACAAACGATTTCAGTACGTAATTTACAATCAAGGTTGTTTATAAAGACAATTGTTTTTTTTTTATTTTTTTATAACTCTCTTTTGCAGGATGGACAAACGAAAATGTTGGGTGGACAAACGTGGACAAATCGCGGACGATCGTATCCCGTTTAAAAATTAATGATAAATGTCCATGGAGGTGCTGATGTCAAATTTTTTAATTTGGTCATAACTTTTCTTTGAAGGGTGGACAAACGAAAATGTTGGGTGGACAAACATGGACAAATCGCGGACAATCGTATCCCGTTTGAAAATTAATGATAAATGTCCATGGGGGTGCTGATGTCAAATTTTTTAATTTGGTCATAACTTTTCTTTGAAGGGTGGACAAACGAAAATTTTGGATGGACAAATGTGGACAAATCGTGGACAAACGAATGCCGTTTGAATTTTATAAAAATTCGCATTTCGGGGTGCCAACTTCACAGAGCTCCGCAACTCGGAGAATATCAGGAGACTTCTCTTTTTTCCCCCCGAAGGATTTGGAAGTCAGACTCGATTTCCATAGAGTAGAAATGGGTTTTTCTGCCGTCGGCTCGCGAGGAATTCTGCGGAAAAAGGATCTCGTCAAAGCGAGACTTGCATTGATATTATTATCCTTCGACACACGTCCTCGTGGATTTGTGAAAATGTTATCCACCCACTCTCTACATGATTCTTCGGAAAAAAGAAAATTTTACTCGCTAGGATTCCGTAAATTATTGTTAAAAAATCAACAATTCACACAATTTTGAAGTAGGTACATAATAATTTAACCCTATATTATATTACATGATTATAGTAACTTTAGTCTAGTATTCTGTGAAATATAATAATTCACTCATTATTTGTGACAACTTATATGACGTCAATGGAGTCCATTCTAACTACATGAGATATAATTATATAATAGTTTTAATTATTAATTATAATGTTGTGATTATTTTGATAAATATCGACGAACCACGATTGTAATCATCAAGAAAAAAATCCTATTTGTTTGAACAATACTAACTTTGTGAATGAAGCAACTTGTCAAGATATCGAGGAAATCATGCGAAACACTATATTCTACGCTCCGTCTAACGTTACAAGAGACTCGCACAGTTCAGCGATCATTTAATCTTGCGGTGATGATGACGACGAGCAAGCGGCTTTACTTTTTTTTATATCGCGGAAGAAGGCCGTAAAATAAAAAAAAGAAAACGATCTGATGGCTTCCAGAAAAAGAGTGCCCTTTGGGAAACTAGAGACTCCACGGAGGTATCTTTGATTAAGTGGAAGACACGATCGTGGAAAATCATTGGAATCACATTTATGCTGGACGATTTGCGCGCCACGTTAATTATGTATCGAATTAATAAAGTATTTATTTCCTTTCGTACATAAAGTTTTCTATGGAAAATAATTGTATGCATATCATTATTCCAATAAATATGAATTATATAAACAAAGATTATATGATTATATCAGTATTAGAATCTCTTAATTTATTGCCGAATGTCTAATTGTGTAATTATTTAAATAATCAAAAAACAAAACAGGGTGCAAGTAGAAACTTGTACATTGCGCTTCCTCATATTTTTTAAGTAAGCAAGTAGAAACCTGCATTGCTTCCTCTATTTTAAGCCATAATTATTTATATCTATTTATTTTGGCTTTCTCATAGAGGAAGCAATCAAAATTATAAACCTTTAACCGCATATAAAGCTGAATCTAATCAACCAAATGTTAAAGAATTATATATGAAATTGGGGTAGAAAAGACTGAAAAATAAAATAATAAAATTAGAAATAGATTGATATCTCCAAATTTGCGGAAGTTAAAGCATAAACAAACAATTCTGCAAAAATTTAAAATTTTATTTTAGAAAACCCCTTAATTATTAGCAATTTTTATTAAATCTATTATATTCTTCAGTTCTTTCTACCCCTATTTCATATATAATTCGTTAAGATTTGGTTGATTAGTTCTAGAGTAAAAAAATTAAATTTTTATAACTCCAGAACTAATTAACCAAATCTTAACGAATTGTATATGAAATAAGGGTTGAATTTTCCGGAGAGTGCTATAGAGTGTGTATTTTTTCGTTACCGATGTTCTGGAAACCGATTTTTTTAATTCTTCTAATTCTTACGAGTAAAAGAATTAAAAAAAACGGTTTCCAGAAAATCGGTAACGAAGAACTATACACTCTATAGCACTCTCCGGAAAATTCTACCCCTATTTCATATACAATTCATTAAGATTTGGTTAATTAGTTCTGGAGTTATAAAAATTTAATTCTTTTATTCCAGCTAACTAATCAACCAAATCTTAACAAATTATATATAAAATAAGGGTAGAAAGAACTGAAGAATATAATAGAATTAATAAAAATTGCTAATAATTAAGGGGTTTTTTATTAATTCTATTATATTCTTCAGTCTTTTCTACCCCTATTTCATATAATTCGTTAAGATTTGGTTGATTAGTTCTGGAGTTATAAAAATTTCTGTAAATTTGGCACAGACATACATACATATACATGCATACATACACACATACACACATACCGACATTTTTTTAAATGCAATATTTCGACGTTTTAGAACACTGAACATATTGAC
The DNA here is from genome assembly GCA_030770255.1 of Temnothorax ravouxi. Classification (NCBI taxonomy): domain Eukaryota; kingdom Metazoa; phylum Arthropoda; class Insecta; order Hymenoptera; family Formicidae; genus Temnothorax; species Temnothorax ravouxi. Next base: position 82,196 of record JASTWP010001036.1, on the reverse strand, counting down.
ATTAAAAACTCAAAAAACAATCTTTTCTTTAGTTTCTTTTACCCCTATTTTATATATAATTCTTTTAAATTTGGTTGATTAGAGCCAACTTTATACGCAATCAAAGATTCATATACGAATTTACGAAAACAAAGCTTACTCTATATGAGGAAGCAAAATACTGCATTTTATTTTGACGTTTATGAGAAAACCGAAGGTAGAATTATCATCAATTTCTATTCGTTGTGTTAAATTATTTTATTTTTAGTTACACCATGTAAAATGCTTAGCAAGTATCTTTAATTCAATTTTTTAAATTTATTCAGCAAACAAATTATAATTTGCAAAAATATCTTGCGCTTTTTGTATTTTTAAAACAAAAGTCTAATATGTATAATATTTTACAATATAATTTAGGTACTATTTGGAGTAAAAGAGTCTATTCTGAATTCAATCTCAATCAATTTCATTTTTAATTTGAAAAAAAATCTTGTTTCTTCTTGAAGATTTTTGAAGGTACAACAGTCGCCCTGTTCGCCACTCCTCGCGAAAACAAGAGAGAAAAAGAAATAACGAGACTCGTCCGGGGTCTATTCGTGGGACCGTAAGCGGATTACGGATAAAGCGGCTTACATAAAAATCAACCGAAGGGCTTCCTCTCGCGCTCGGCCACTTTGCTATCATATTTCATATTAACTACTGATTAAAATCGATTTCCTCGCACCAACCACAGCGCGCGAGATCCCCAGTTTCCTCTAACTTACTCTATTGATCCTGGATTGCTCGTGCAATAGACCTTCATTTAAATTCGATTACAATTTACCGATCTATTTTTATGTTTACGTTCTAGCTAGAAAGCACATGCTTCAATTACCATCTGTGTACCTCGTCATCATTTTTACATCGAAAAATAATACATTCTAACTCTCGAAAGCATGTAAACACGCTGTAAATTCCTATATAAAATATATAATAATTTTAATATAATATATAATTAAATACGTGTTATAAATTCGAGCTACTTTCAACATCATTTTCAATCTATCTTTATTTATGAATACCGTTTGTTTGACAAAGAGAAGAAATGATAAAAACATGAATCAAATATTATAGGCATTCTCGGTGTTGATAGTTATAGTGAGATTTATTCTTTATAGTATAAGTCTTAGATTTATTATCTATTTTACAAAAAAAATTTACCTCTTAACGCCAATTTCCGCATAGCGGCCTCTGTTGACTGTTCGCGTTGCCACCACGTTTCTGCCGTTGCCATTACCGGGATTCGTATACAATGTCAGTATGTCGTTGCTGTTAATATTGCCGATGATCGGCGGCAACATTATGGCAAGAATCCACGATCGGATTTCTCACGATTGAACGACGACGATCAGCATTTTACAGACGCAACGATGCGAGTCGGTATTCAGCTTTTTGCGATTCTTTAGATTAGTAAAAAGACTCATCCGTTCGATTATTCAATCGCTTCAAAATTTATCGACGAAAATGGATCTCTGGAGATTCATGGACGATTGAGGTGTGAAATATCGGTTGCAAACTTATTATTTATTATCAATCATCATCATCACTTGTCAACTTTATAATATAATCGGTGGCCCGTTTTTGGGACAATTTTATTATAAGTAAAATAATTTTAATGTTAAATATAATCTTTCTTAAAAACAATTTCTAATTTCTAAACTAAATTATTAGCTATTTAATAATTCCAATATTAATATAAAAGCTTCAGAAAATAAATATATAGCAATAGTAGTATATATAATAAAAAAAATCGTTTTATATTGCAATTATGTATACTACAGTCTCAAATCAAATGCAGTTAATAAACGGTAGAAAATATTTATCACGGTGTTCAAAAACGTCCCAGAATTTTCGCGAAAAAATAATGGCAGCAATCGAGCTATACGACGATGAAGAAAAAGGTGGGTTCGAAGTTAAACGCCGAGAAGAGCGAGCTGGGAACGAGATATCGTGTTTGCACCGGTCGGCCGGCAACTTCCGTCGTGTTCTCTTTCATTTCTCGGCCGGCCAATATCCACGGACGCGCTCCGGAGACCTTCTCTTTTTTTCGTCCACCGAGGCGATATCGATAATAACACACGTTTCTCGCTCCCTTTCCGCGATCACCACGTTTTTTTTTTTTTTAAGTCTGCGAGCAGCCTTCGTCGTAGAGCCGGCCTTCATATTTTCGACACTAGCGTAACGCGGCTGGTGAACGCGTTATATTTCGGCTCTATCGTTGTCCTCGGCAGAGAATACACCGAAAAACACCGTGTAAACGAGACCTGATTGGATGAGTGTCGCCGATCGCGACCTTGAAGAATACGCTTCTCATTTATGTAACGTGCTTATTTCTACAAGATCTGTTTGAAAGTGGTTTGCGACCTGTGGTGTATGTGTGTGTGTGTGTGTGTGCGCGCGCGCGCGCGCGTGCATTGCATATTGCCCTGCATTTATGTTAATTCATTGTACAGTATAATTAAAATTTGTATTAAACATCATAACATGTCATAATTTATGTTAAATTCCTTTTTGTTTACAAAGTAATATATGTAGACAGTAATTGAGATTAACGCAATTGTTGTGTTTATAGTTTTAAAGCAGCTGATACTCTCTCTCTCTCTTTCTTTCTTTTTTTTTCTTTTCAAGAACTGCTATTTCCAATGTTGAATATTTTTATAAACAAATTATGTTACAAACTTTTCTTCAGATTTTATTTTCATTAAAATTATCAACAAATATTAATTACGTCAATTACATTTTCGCTGAATAATATATATGTTAATGAATATTGTACCTCTATAAATACATGATTATTCACGATGTCAATTATTCATTTCTAGTGCCATATGTTTTTATTTTTAGAATTTATTTCTAAATTTCTTTTATCCATGTCACATAAAATTCTACGTTGTTTTCAATTTAATCTTTATTTTTTAGAAAATAGATAATACATTTTTCGATTGGACAATTCTCTCTTGTAAATTCATAAATTGGTAAAAAATACTAGAGATAAGAAGAAAAAGGGAAAAAGAGAGGAGAAAAGAGGAGAAAAAGAGGGAGAGAGAAAGGAAGGGAGGGAGAGAGGGGAGAGAGAGAGAGAGAGAGAGAGAGAGAGAGAGAGAATGTCTAAGTATCTAATTAAGTATTTTAATTAAGTACGATAACATCTCCGTTCGTGTTTGGTTTGATTAAAGTGTGTAGACTTTAAGTGGAAGGTGTTAACAGAAACTGTGCCCAAATATTGTCGCAGACTCCGAAGAGATTTTAATCTTGTCCATTGCGTTTGAACGTTTTGTTCTTCTCTCAACGTTTTATTCTCGCGTATTTATAGCGATAACCCGAAACTTTCTTCTTACATTGCGCGATAAAGATCCGCGCCGCAAAGTTTTCGATGGTTTCTTTTGTACAATTCCAAAAATTGGATCGATCTTATCGCAATCCTATTTCAGCACTTTGATCGTAAGGTTGCGGACACAATTGTGCGATCGTATTAACAATAAGATGTCGAATTGAGAATACTGAGATTTTCTCTCTCAAGCTGCGCAAACAATTCTATAAATCGATTCTCGAGCTCTTTTCTCAGATTTAGAAAGATAATAATGTTAAGTAACCCTCTCTATCAAATTAATTACTTCGACGAAGCGACATATGCAAAAATTTGTAATTCATCTCGTTATTAAATCCGCGTTTTCACCGGTGGAAAAAAAACATTCTAATGATGATTGATGGTTTTGCTCTCGCTGCTCAATCGAGAGAGTTACGACTCGTTTTCGCAAGTCCGACACGATATGCCGACGTCAGCAGTCGCGACGAGACTTAATGACGATCGATGGGCGAATTAATTTAGAGTCCCGCCGTATATAGAGCGTGAAATTAAACTCGATCTACAAAGACAAAAATATTCTATCTGCTTGTATGTCAAGTAAAATTCTGCTTTTTAAAGAGTTCGTTTCGTTTCTATCGCGGAAAAATTTCTTCGAATCGATCACGGAATTTCCGAAAGAAATGTATATGTATAATTACTGGTAACAGTGAGAGATACGAACGACTTTTCTCTCCACATGCTTTCTATTTCGATCTAATTGTTCGTGAAGCATGATAGGAATAGCCGACTATTAATCGACTTCCAGCTATTTTCAGTCGCGCTAATTTATATTGATATAAAATTGATATAAAGTTTTTTCGTAAATTATATTTATACATAATTTAATATAAATATAATGTCAAATAATGATATAAATGTCAATAATAATATTTTTTCTTTGAAGAAATAGCTCTAAAGAAACACGTATTTTTAATATTTATATACATAGATATATAATATATTACTTTATATGAATTACTTTTATTTCTATAAAAATATCTAGCAAAATTGATTGTATTTGAAAAAAGTTTAATTTAAAATGCATCTTTCACGAGATGCTTAATTTCTATTAAAAAATATATATAATTTCCACATTCAAATATTATTTATTTCATATTTCTTCTCTTTTCGTATTGTTGGAAAAAACATGTAACTCCTGGAAAAACTTGAACGTCATACATAATTTCACGTTGTACATCGCGTTTGTATAGACATACCAACACTTCTTAACATTATTTTTAACAGACTGAGACACATCGCTGATGTATTTGTTATTCACGTTTGATTGATTATATAGGTACAACGATAAATCATATACTCCGTCCCTTCTCGTTTCCCTTAAACTGGATGCTTGATAACTCGTAGCTAAATAAGTGCGACATCATTTTTCTTGCTTGTTGCTCTATACTTGAAGGCAGACACCGACATGAAACGTGAAAAATCATAGTTTGAAGAAGGAAGAACGTACATGTAGATGTGCTGTTTCGCTGCATGCGAAACAGAAACAGACGCGGCGGCGTTCCTCTTAGCGTTTCGAACGCTTAATCATACGTTGTGCACTGTTATTAATCTCTCGCACCCTTTATCTACAACGCGACGATACGATCCAAATGAATTATTATCTCATTTGAAGCATCGAACGATTCAAGGATCTCATGTTCTACGTTTAGAGACGAAATATAAATCGAAGAACTTTTATTCTCAAACCATCTCAAAATCATATTTTTACTTATCGCAAAAGATCCAAATCATTTCGTTATTTAGTAACTTAAGAAAAAATAAAAAAATAAAATCGATTGTTATATTGTTTTGAAAAATAGAAGATTGTACAAAGATTGAATTTCGAACTAAATATCTGTCGATATAGCATCCTTTCGCGTTGTTTCCCCGAAGCAAAGCCGTTAAATTGCATACAAGTCTGATTGTGAGCATTATCCCGGCAATAGAGCGATTACTCATCGTATCGGTCAGTTTACTGCATTCCGATCGTTAAGCAAGCTGCCATTCACGGTGGGCCCAGAGATAAAGCTGTTTTATTCGCGATAAGAGCGCATCTCCTTCCAGGAATATAAGCGCAATCGACTCGAATTAACTTGCTAAAGAACACAATTTTAAGATTTGTCGGAATAATGTTACTTTTGACGAATAAGAAAAAAGAAAAATCGAAGTTGAGATTATATTAGTCACCTTTTCCACATACTACCCATTTTCTACTTTTCCTAAATACATATTTTTAAAAGCTTTGTAACACAATATTTTTAAAATTATTATAAATTTATGAAAAATTTGGAAATAGCTTTCTTAATAAAAATAAAAATGCAAAATAAAGTCTTAATATAATTTGTGCGACTAAAAGTAAAAGTAACAATACCTACAATTGTGGTGAGTGGTCATAAAATCATATCACTTTCCGTTAGCAGATTTGCCGTTTTTATCACGCTCAGACGTATGTGTGGTTCGTATCAGCAATAAAAAGACTAAACTTCGTATATACGATGATTTTCTGTGCGCGGGTCAGTAACGAAGTTATGGTTGAGTGCGATATCATTTTTGTGAAAATAAAGATTCATAAAAGATTGTTGAGTCATCTGTGCGGTAAATGAATCTGATCTAACTTGGTTGTTTATACCTTAAAATACTTAATCGAATTTTTTTCACTAAATGTCCGAGAAATGCAAAATGCTAACGTTAAAAACTTCGGGGAAAATTAAGATAATGTGTTCAATGATTTCAAAATTTATAAAAATTTCTTTATGCACGATGTTGATTATAACGATGTTACGTAATTGCATCATTAAGTTTCAATTTTTATATAAATAAATGGAAAAGTTGGTAAAGATTGTAATAAATTACAATGAAATAAATGTATAATATAATAATTATTATAGACTGTTTTATTATTAACACCTTAAACACTTATTATTATTGACACCTTAAAACACGATAAAAATTATTTTCTGTAAGATTAATAAAATGGTTCACCTTGCCCGACATGATTCAAATTATCCGACAAAAATCTACCTTCGAAAATTTTGCTATAACATTAAACTCACTATAAATAAACGAAATTAGTTAGGAACACGTTGTAACAAACATTTGGTATTACTCAGCGTAAACAAAATTCTGCTATCTTTAATAGTTTTCAAGTTATATTGAAAAAGGCTTAGGGTGGTTCAGAATATTTAAACTTCCTCTATTTTTTTCAACAGTAGATTTTGCACGAAATATATCTCTTTTATACTACTTATATCATATCTCTTTTATACTATAAATTTTTTAGTATAAAATTTTCTACAAGGTAAAAATATTTCCAAATATATAAAATGCATATATTAAACGATCAAACAACTTTCCATCCAATGCTAATTGCTCCGCAATAGTTTATGCAAACGGCCGTTTTATCCGGATAAACGGGCAAATTCCACGCCGGATAACTTTCCAACAATCTATTTGAAAACAGAATTGCCAGAATATTCGCGTTGCATACTTCGATCACGATTGGAATTAACGCCTTTCCTCATAGCAGATTACTCAAACGCACTTTCTTACAATATCGTATACAATTTTCTTTCATACAAAATAAATAAGTAATATAAATCAATAACTAATAAGTTACTGAACAAATGTATAATAAATTATTAACTTCCAAAGATTGAAAATATTTGACTATAGTTTATTTAATTCTTAAAAAAAACAGAAAAAAGAACTATATGTGCAATAATATTAATTCAAAAAATTTTGTATAAGCTTTTTTCTATGATAAAATAGATTGTTACAAATGGACTAACTACTGCAGCGATTAATATTTACTGCGTACCGTGAAATATAATAATGGACGCACAAAAAAAAAAGAAGAAACCGATCGGTCTTTGTTACGAAACGAGAGTGAATGGGACTTTTCGAGACGCGCGACCTTCGTGGTATTTCCGGGGCCATAAAGCCGCATGCTTCGCGTTTCTATTATTGTATACTGTTTATTCTGTCCTCGCGGAAAAAAATAGACGGGCAATAAAGGCGAATGCGCAATCAGGAAGCCAACGCAGCGAAAGTAAGATGAAGTCGCTCATCGCGTCGGTCGGTGGCGGTGGAGAGAACGATCCCTTCGCCCGTAATGTTCGCGAAAACGACAGTAGCAATTTCTCCCCCGTCGCGTCGCCGCGAAAATCACGGCAATCAATAACGACGCATTTTTCAAAGTCGTTCGGATGTCGTTGACCGGAGTTGTTTTATGACGCAGCATTTCCCCTTTTTATATCGAGAGACGCGCTAACTATTTACACAGAACTACAATTGCACATTGCAAATTGTGCTATGCTTTTTCTTAAACGCGATTATATTTTCTTTATGTCAACATACTTTATGTCGACATTACGTCATCTCAGAATTTTCTACATGAAATAACATTAAAGTAAATGAGATATAATTCATATGTTTCAAAATATGTCAAAATAACGTCTCGTAAACTATTAATTTTTTTTTTTACTTTATTTTCATGTTTAAACAGAAAATAATCAGAGTAATCGAATTGTATAAAAAAATCAGTGTTCCGTTAAAAAAATATATATATAATTTTAATATTTCATAAACAATGCGCGTATTTTATAAAAGAGCTGCCGCATATATCATATTTACTCACTGTGTAAAACTTTTATATCAAACATTATTTTTTCCAAACATGAAAAACAACTGAAATAATTGCAAAAATATCTTTACACGTCTATTTTGTACATCTGAAATATAATGAAATCATATTAATAAATGTCCGTTTCAAGGATTTTTTATTTATATTTGCATCTTTTAGACACATTTTGTCAATCTTTATTGCAAAATTCAATGTGAATAATTATTAGTCTCTCTCTTTCTCTCTCTATGTTCTTTGCAATGAAAAAGGGTATATTAGGTACCTATCTCTCTCTTTAGAAATTTCTTTAAATAAATACAAAATAAATTAATTTTAATCAATTCTTTTGTACTATTTTGTTTGCTTTTTCCTGGAAACAAACCCTTCTTATTTAGAATTCAAAATGTAATATGGTGCAGCTAAAGAGAGATATATATTGCTAACTTTGAGCAAATATTGTTCGTCTAGACTGGGCTTCACACTTTTTACTCCAATCACGACGTCTCTGATATCGTATCACGTTATCTCCCATGAATAGATATAGAACCAATCTATTTTAGCTCAATTTTTTCCAAAATTAACTTTATATCAATTTCAGTTTCTTCTTGTATGAATAGCTTGTGGAGCATATAATAACCATGCATTCTTTCTCCTTCCTCTTTCTTTTCCGACATATACTTCACTTCCCATAAAAATTCCACGAAAATTATCGTAGCGAATAAAATTCCATGTCGCCGTAAATCAAACTATCTTCCACTGAACTTTTTCATTGATCGTTGTTGACAATCAAAAGATTGACTATCATCGTGTCAATCTTTCATCACGACAATTTTATACATGTATACATACATTTTAAAATTGATTAGCATAACATGATAATAATCTGCAACCGACAGTTCACTAAAACAATTATAATTAAATGCCCTGCGAGCAATTATTCCAATAGGGTAGACTTCTTTTGCGGGTCTGTATCTTCTATGCTTCCAAACTAAAGCTTTTTCTAGATTATATTCTCGTAATATTAATTCATAAATCAATCTAGAGTCTCGGCTTGATATAAAAACGCTCTTCGTATTAGATTTTGTAAAATGTATGTTTTATTTTTTTACTGTATGCCAAAGGGTATTTTTTCCCGTTAATAAAGATTATTATTATTATTATTATTATTATTATTATTATTATTATTAATGTATATATGTATACATGTAATATATTATACATGTATGTATCAAGATTTGTGGATTACAGTCCTCGCATCTCCAGAGAGACTAGCGGATAAAAAAACTCAAATTCAACACGCTGTATCGCGTAACGTATCACCAACCGACTCAACCGAATGCACCGAATGGAGCACAGCGTACCGTTCTTCCTGTCTCTCTCTTTCTCTCTTTTTGTCACGCACTATCGAACGCGATATGTAAACGTAAACGGCGAAGGCGAAGGCGACGGCAACGGCAACGGCGACGACGAGACGCGTCGCGACGCCCGTCGACGACGCACTGCCAGTAGCGTCGCGACGACACGTAAAACGCGTACGGGAACGCCAGCCGACTGCCGGCCGAGGCCGAAGCGCGAGACGAGGACAAGGGTTTCCTCGCGCGGCGTACCGCGAAAGTCGGCGCAAGGGGGAAGACAAAGAGGGGAGGGTTGGGTATGTCGGAAGCGCGCAGGCGCGTGCGGGCGCCGCGCCGTTTCATTCTAGAGATGCTCGATCCCGCCGCCTCGCCGGCCGCCGCTCGCCGGTCGCCGGCCGTCACCATAGGGACCGTAGCGACCATCCGAACATTCCGAACCGGTCCGCTGGAGATGGACCGACACCGTCGCCGGCATCTGTTACGTCTGGACCGTCCTGTCATCCATCCATCCATTCTTCCCTCCCGTCCTCTCTCCCTCCCACCTTTCCTCTATTCCTCCCTTCCTCCCTTCCTCATCGTCACTGTCCCTGGAGGGAGAGCATATTAACGAATGTCATGGACAAGTATATATGTATATATATGTACTGATGATGTAATAATCATATATAAAGTATGATTTTTGAATGAGAAAAGCAGCACGAGCAGCACAAAGGAAAATGTTAAATAAAATGAACATTAAAACTGATATAGAACTCTAAACTGACTAGCATAAAATACAAATTATAATATGGTATTACATGTTGCACAGAATGCAACAATAGTTTTAATTCATATTCTTCGAGTTACGAAATTTTTCATATATTATTTTCATAGCGTTTCTGACAATATAGTAGAAACCTTCAAAAATTTCGCAAGTATTTGAGAAAATTCTTAAACATAGAGAGTATCCCATCAAACCTATAATACAATCGACAAAGGAATAATTCTTTATAAAAATATAAATCTAGACTGCAGAATAAAATTTTGAATACATGAAGCTTTGTATTGAAAATTTCTTTGAAAAAAAAATTAATTTTCTGATTTTTAATAAATATAAATTATAAATTCGTATTAAATATAAATTCGGACTAGTATCGTGAACGAGCAACAAGGGCGCGAAAGCTGTTTTGCATCCGGAAGTTACATTTGCAACGATATTGTAATGGAAGCACTGAAAAAAAATTGCACCGTATTATATATAAATCGACCTAAAAATCACGCCGTGAAACATATTTATCCTGTGGCAATGTCGACACGCACTGATTATCACGCATACCAATATACATATATTTTCTCTCTCTAATGATGTTCTCACGCATCCTATTCGGAATATTAAAAAAAAAAACCATCCTGCAGTAAAGTTCGCTCTGGTAAAAACTGGAACTGTAATTGCTGTCGAGAATTAATACTTATGTTATGACAGAAAACAACATCGCGAATAAAAAAGATACATTGTTTTTCAGGAAAAATTCAAGTCTACATTGCAGGAAAGACAAATTTTCTAGAATGCTTTGTATGTACATACAAGGTGAACAACATACTTTCATCATATACCATTAATGTCATGTAAGTTTCATGTCTGATATTTACTTCTTAAAAGAGACAATTGATAAAATAATATAGATAATCATCGCGTAAGCAATTTAAATTAAAAAATTTCTTAAAATGAAAAGATTCGATTACTCCGCTGTAGACCGTGAGTTATGCGGTTCACTCTGTATATATCGCTGCACGTCTCGCAAATGGGGTGGCAATAAAAGCTTTTTCTTCCGGCGGTGGGGCGAGAGAGTTTCTTTCGTGCCCGGAGAGTGGAAATCGTAAATGCTTTTCGCGCTCGGTCGGTCTGTTCAACCTTCTGGAAACCACCTGATTCCACACGTAGTTTCGATACTGCCCAGTATACCTATAAAGTCGCTGTCGCGACTCTGAAGTCAGTAACTGCTCTTATACATTATTAAGGCTACAATCCCATTATATACGTCTATAGTTCCGATATTCACAATAAAGTGTTTGCATTCAATTTCAAAGATAAATGTTAAGTTTTTCTTAAATATTATCAGTGATCCCAAAAAATGTCAATTATGGCAAATTAATATCATATTAATATTATTAGATTTTATTAGAAAATAAAAAAATGTATCACGAAAACAATTAATTATAAATAAATAATAAAACAGAAAATAACCATATAATAAGATTCTAAGCATTTGTCTCATACGAGGGCAATGAAAGGTTAAGGTAGAAATGTGATTGAATAATTTTCTGTATGCATATTGTGCAATTATACAAGTTTGTCTGGATAGGCCCTCACAATCACTTGTAGTTTTATCTTTTGCAACCTCGATCTCGATCCAGGATTGTTATTGTAGTCTTGTGAATATACTTTGAAGTAGAGCGTTGCGCACACAGAGTTGTATTTGACGACTTCTTCACACGAAGTCACTTGATAGAATGGATTGTGTCGCCTCACGTAAATCTACAATGCAACTTGCATCTCTATAAGTGAATAGCAACCTATATATATATATATATATATATAGAGTTACCAAATACGTCTTATAAAAGTGTTGCTACTATCTCATTTACAACCCTCGTACATTATTGTGTAACGTAAGATAATAATTTCAATTATATAATAAGGACTGTGTCTAATCTTTGAGTCAATGGGTATATGGACTGAACATTTAGTGATGACAACTCAATATAGAACTCCATTTATTGTAACCCTCAGAAAGATGCAGCCTCTGATCAGAAAAAATAATTTCCACAAACGTTGATTTGATTGTTCCGATCACAAAGCTCTCGCGAGCTTTTCGGAATTCGGCAGTGAGGCTCTTTGCGAGTGATCGTTTGTCTTCCGGTTTCCCGGCGTGATAACTTTTTCTCACGGCAAACCGGGCGGGCGAGCCGGGGGGATTTCGAAAGAGGGGGGAGGGGAGTAAGTTTGATGCTTGCTCGCGCCAGTAAAATCCATGCCCTCGCCACAAATCTCTTCCGCCCCGGCGTGCTTCTTGCTTCTTTGCGTCGATCCCTCGCAACGTCCCTCTTAATCCAGCCGCGCGCGCTTTTCTCTTCGCGACTTAAGAATATCTATGTACTCTTTCAGCTGAGGAAGTGCCACCAGCCGGATGGATCAATGCCGAGATGAATGGAGTACGAGCATAAAAGTGAGACTTTGGGTGGAATTATAGTCGACATGACAAAGAATTATTTTTTTAAAGATGATGGAAAAATTAAATATAATTATGTGATAGATATATATAATAGATTTCAGTACAGGTAATCATAATAACAATAATAACAAAACATGATAGGAATAATATAACATTAAAAATCTAAATTAGTGGTAGTAGAAGAAATAATACGATGATAAACGCGCTTTGAATAAAAACGATAACGTTTATGAAGTAAATATTAAATTTTGACGAACAATAGACAATTATTTTTTAAGTATAAAAAAATGATTATGAATAATTATTATTATTTATAATAATAATTATTATTAATATTAAGAAATATTTTTATAATAATAAAGTAGAAAAAAGATAATTGAAGACTTAATGATTTGACAATGAGACTAATTATATTTGAGTTATTGCTGAGCGTCCCTATTTTTCTCATTGTCAGACGATGTTGCGCATCTTGCGATTGTATTTAGATTAAGAATAAATTGCAGTCTCACCGTATTCCCTCAAGTATAATGTGACCGTTCTATATAAGTGTTAAGGCGTACGAGATCGAGGACTCAGGTGCAGAAAAATTCGTGCAAACTTTCTCGTCTCCAAAGTTTTCCCTGAAATTTCTACAGCCAACCGGACGTAAAAATATACCATTTTTGTGGATGAGGCGAAGAGGGAGGAGCGGCAAGAGGATGGGACGTTACAGACTTCATAAGAGCTAGTATAAATTCAAGGGATTACGCGCCGCTCAAATCGTCAAAGTCCAGTCGGGTTATACGAAGTCATAGCTCTTATCATAGACTGCCGAAACTTCAATCGTGCGTTCCGCGTTTCTTGAAGTATGAAAAATGAAAGGCATGATATAATGTACGGTGCAGAAAAATGTTATAGGAGCACCTAGACGTATTTTTTTTAAGAATAAAAAGAACGGAAAATGACAAAAGAGATAGGAAAGAAGATTTTTTTTTACATAAAGTTATATATATCAGAATTATTTTATCGGAAACTATAAATTTAGGTTAACAAAAATTTAATTTGTACAACAAAAATTGCACATTATTATATAAATTTAATTTTTAATTTTAAATTTTAATTTCTATGCAATTTTTTAAATTGTGATTTTTTATTTTCAACCGTGTAATACAAAATTTGAAATTATTAGCCTTATTTTTTAATTACAAATTATAATTTTCATAATTTTATTTAATTTTTAATTTAATGATTAAATTAGAAATTGTAAATTTACGATTTATGATTAAGTTTTACGCAATTTCGCTCTTTATCAAAGGTACAAGATAAAAGTTGAAGAGGACTGACAAATGCCAAAAAATTCCAGCCGACGCGCGCGACGGGGTAGTCAACCCAAAGGATCGTAAAGAGATCATGAAAAACCGTCGTTTTTGTTGTTTTCGAGCGAGTGGGATTCCCCGCGTGCGAATTTTTCATTGGAGTTTTTGTACTTTTTCCTCGCTCCATAGTACGAGAAAAAGAGATAGGACCGCATTGCAGAAGCAAACGAAAGGGACGCAGGGGAGAATAATGAAGAAACGAGTGTGCTGTCGAGTAATCACCTCTATATGCATATCACCCGAGCGATGAAAATAATATCTCAACGAGAGAGATGTTGCTTTTCCACTTTTATAAAAAATAAAAATGTATGTTATCGATATGAGATGTTCGCAGAGGCTAGAATTATTTTTTCTCTCTTTTTACGTAATATTTATTTTCTTCCAATACAAAGAAATATACATTTTTCAATATTAATTATATTACATGTATTAATTATTAATTATATACATATAATAATATACGATTATACCACTATCTATATCTATAAAGGAAGATGTCCTGACTGACTGACTGACTGACTGACTCATCAACGCCCAGCCCAAACCCCTGAACCAAATTTTTGTCAAAAGTATATGAAATAGGGGTAGAATTTTCCGGGGAGTGCCACTATGTATATAGTTTTTCGTTACCGATTTTCTGGAAACCGGTTTTTCTAATTCTTTCAAATTTTCGGGAAATAATTCACCAAATCTCAAAGAATTATAGATCAAACAGGGGTAGAAATTTCCGGGGAGTGCTATAAAGTGTATAATTTTTCGTTACCGATCTTTTTGGAAGCCGGTATCAAAATTTTTTCAATTTTTCGGGAGTTTATTGACCGAATCTTAAAGAATTGTATATGAAGTAGAAGTAGAATTTTCTGGGGAGCGCCATGATGTGTACAGTTTTTGTTACCGATTTTTTCGGAAACCGGTTTTTTTAATTTTTCAAATTTTTTGGAAAATAATTAATTGAATCTCAAAAAATTGTACATGAAGAAGGAATAGAATTTTCCGGGGAGTGTTATAAAGTGTACTATTTTTTGTTACCGATCTTTTTGGAAACCGGTTCCGAATAATCGAATCTCAAAGAATTGTACATAAAGCAAAGTTTAAATTTTCCGAGTAGTGCTATAAAAAGTATATCATTTTTCGTTAACGATTTTTTTGAAAACCGGTATCAGAAGTTTGACGAATTTTAAAGAATTGTATATAAAACAAAGGGTAAAATTTCCCAAGGAGTGCTATAAACTGTATAGTTCTTTGTTACCGATCTTTTTGGAAATTGGTTACAAAATTTTTCCAAATTTTTAGGAAATAATTGAGTGAATCTCAAAGAATTGTATATGACGGAATTGAACTTCAGTAGATAAAAAAGTAATATTTTTCAATTTATAGCATTTTAGAGAGAAAGAGAGAGAAGAAAGAGAGAGAGAGAGAGAGAGAGAGAGAGAGAGAGGGAGGAGGAAAGAAAGAGAGAGAGAGAAAAAGAGGGAGATGGAGAGAAAGAGAGAAAGAGGGGGGAGAGGGAGAGAGAGCAAGAGAGAGGGAGGGAGAGAGGGGGAGAGAAAGAGAGAAAGAGAGAGGGGGGAGGGAGAGAGAGAGAGGGGGAGAGAGAGAGAGGGAGGGGGAGAGAAAGAAAGAGAGAGGGAAAAAGAAAGAAAAAAAAAGAGAGAGAGAGAGAGAGAGGGGGGAAAGAGAGAGGGAAAGAGAGAGAGGAAGAGACTATTTTTGTGTCTTATTACACATGTCCTCCGGGGCGAAGCCCGGGTAACCAGCTAGTGGATTTATATGAAATCCAAAGTTGATATTTCGTCGCATTACGAAACCTAGAATAAACTCTCACTCTCAGTAATCCTGGCTGTGGAAGACGGTTTGCATCACGTAACATGTCGATTTGGAATTGCTCATCGTTGTTTCGTTGTACGTTGTCCTGAATGTATGAGGGTGCAAGTTTTATTTGATAAACACCAACCGTTAAATTCTTAAGGTATTCAATGTCTAGCATTGGAAAGTCTATTAACTGCCCCTCATTTATTGGTACCCATCGTTGAGCGTTTTTGGTTCTCAGATTTTGAACCTCAACAAGAGCTTGTACAACATTCGGTTCTCTCGCTTTTTCGAGCATACGATTAGCTTTTTCTACGTCAGCTCCTTCCATATGGATAGTGGGATGATATTTATTTATGATAGCACCTGCTATTTTACAAAAATTACCAATATTAGGAACATGATGCATCGGTACTGTTTGCTGTAGGAATTTGAATATTAGCTTTAAGTGTCCGTTTCTGGCTTCTACAATCCACCTTTGTTTTGTGACAAGACGGGAGTCATTTGCATCTTCAGTTGGGCTTCATTTCGTGGAAGAAGTGCTGGCATCTTCCATGTGATGCCCAAACGCCTCAGAAGATCAATTGCATCCCTATAACCTCTATCAAGTATGACAATATCATCTTCTTGGAACCATCTTAACATCCTTTCGGCGTCTCTATCAAATTCATTTTGCAGTATCGCAGCGTCATTATTGCGACTGTCAGAGAAGTACGGCCCCTGTATATCTAAAATATAACCATCAGGAGCAACTATCAATACTGGTTTGATTAAGTGTCGACCTTTGTGAACGCAATATGACTGTCGAAGAGCTCTGAAATAACTACTTTTCTGTATATATATGTACGTACCATCAATGCATGTAATTACTCTAGGAGTTTGTGGTTCCGAATTATACAACTTATTGGCAAAATCGGTTACATGTCTATCGATATAATCTTGTCTCGTTATAGCGTCAAATCCTATATTCTGTGGTACAAAACGAATCGTTAAAGATTTTCGCACTGTCTCAACAACCATACTTGTTGCCTGCCTACTCGAGTAATGAAACATAACTTTGAGAAACTCATCTGACAAACCATGACGAATTTTACATAAGAACATAAGAAGGTCCTTTTTATATACATATCTATTACCACCAGGACAAGGAACTGCATCACAAAACGTGAACAATTCTTGGAATTGTTGTTTGTTTATAGGATACAGACATTGAAATTCATTATCCGAAAGATTATCTTCATCCAATATTTTTGTTTGATTTGCCACGCTACGAAGTTCTTGCAAAAAAGCTTGAAGATAATAACCTCTGATTACATAGGGTCTGTTGATGAAATGTAAACCTTGTACAAGCGGCCCGAGAAGCACACCATCGTCGTTCAAATGATGTTGACAAGATCTTACGTTTTCTGGGATAAAAATATTGTGTGAAATGAAAACATCTACTTTACATTTAACTGATAATCTATTCAAATTATCAGTTCTATCACATATAATACAAGTGCTACTTCGTGTCTGTGTTAACACATTTAATCTTAAACAGGCAGGATCTTCCTCCATAGCAACAATCTCGTCACAAATCGATTTATTGCAGTTGGTACATATTTTTGTCATACAAGTTACTTCTAACGCTGGTCTTTGGAAACTATCTCGTCGAATGATAGCAATTTCTCTTTTGGCAGCATTATTATCTCCATCAATTCGAGTCATCATACGGGGCACGAATCTTCCATCGCAAACGTAACAACGTAGAAGATTTCTAAATGCCATTATTGTAAAAGATGTACAATATTACAGTAGGATACGAGTTTTACGAAGCTTATGTGTTTCACAATGTACACACTGAAGACTGACAAGAAAATATGCAGAATAAAAGTTTTAAAGACTTAATGTTACATACGTATTAATGTACTTACCAAAATAAACTATATAATAAGACAGAAAGCCAATATCGACTCCAGTCTGAATTTTGCCGTCGTTTAGTATCTTTTGTAGTGCTATTCCGCTTCGGGAAACTGTAAAACACGAAAAAAGAAAAAAAAAGAGAGAGAGAGAGAGAGAGGGGGGAAAGAGAGAGGGAAAGAGAGAGAGGAAGAGACTATTTTTGTGTCTTATTACACATGTCCTCCGGGGCGAAGCCCGGGTAACCAGCTAGTATATATATATATATATATATATATATAATATACCAAATTGTGCTTGTTATTAGGGAAAACTAGTTCTCCATCCCCTCTTTCTTTCTTTCTCCCTTTCTCTCTTTCTCTATGTTGGTAAGTGAAATGCAGAACGAACGGGAACAAGTTTCTTTCAGATTAATTGTAAAAATTAGAAAAATAATTTTAAACGCAAAATTATCGTTATAACGAGGCAATCGACAATTTAATTGCAAAAAACTACAAATAACTATCGGCATATCATAGACACTTCAGCATTAAAATCGTGATTAAAACTCGTGATGAGAACAATTTCTAGTTTTCAACGAAGTAATTGCGTGCAACTGCAATGCATTGGCAAGACTGCGTGCATAACAATTAACTGGTTTTCTCTGCGTTGCCGCGATGTTTCAGGGAATATACGCTAACAGACTTTCGCGGCCGCAAAAACTTTTAGCATTCGTCGACGGACGCGCGACCGATGAATTTGCACAACGCGGGATTCGCGTGTATGCACAAGTGTGCAATTTGTAGGTACACAACACGCCAGTTTTTGTCGGTGAGTTGGGACGAGTGGCCATTTCAGTCAGGAAATAATGCAACAAATTTTTCTCATTACAATTCATGAGCTCACTCTAAAATTAAGTCATGATTAAATCACTATAATGCATTTAATTATCATAATAATTAAATTAATGAGATATTTTTAAGTAAGAATTAATATACAAATACAGTTTTAATAAAACATAAGGAAATCTCATTTCTAAATATTAATTTTTGTTATTATATGAAAAAGTTAATATTTAAAAGTGAGTGCTTTTTCCTTTTATACAAATAAAATTTAAGAAAATATATGGATATGGAAATATTTCTGCTGAGATCAGCTCCCTCGCTAGTCTCTGCCGAGTCGCATCGAAGGAGGAGTCGCATGTCATTTGGCGTTTTCAATGCGACACGAAATTTTCCGATTCAAAAAGCAATCAGCCAAGACCAAAGGCGGTAGAAGGTCGAGCGAGCGTCGCCGCGTACGTGACGCGATTTCCTCCGCTCGCGGGCTCGGGATGATTTTCTCCCCTCGCTCTTTCCCCTGCGGGGAAAGACGACGGTCGTTCTTTGACAGAGACGAAGTTCGGGATATGACGAATCGCGCCGGGGCGAAGGAAAAAAATGCCAGAAAACGTTAAGGCGCGTGGCAGACAACAAATCGTCGCGCAGATGCGAGACGATATACGACGATACCGGTACGCGAAGTCTTCCTCCTCTCTTCTTTTCTCTTCCTTTCTAGGCCAGACAATTCACCGTTTATATTCACACGCCTTCGGCTCGTGCGTCCACTCTAGTCCACTCCGCACTCGTGTCCAATTCTCAACTTCCCGCACTTGTTACACACACAAATATAACTATTTCTATACTATAATTTTTCTATTCTAAGCTATATGACGTGCTAAAAAAAGTTTATTTTTGTTACATTTAAAAATATCGCTAAAATTTTCATCCTCAAAATAAATTAAGATTAATAACATTTTTGCGATAAAATATTTCTATTATCCATAATAGAAAAGTTATAAAGCTATTAACCCTTCGGACCATTGCACTTTTAAATATTTTTTGTGTATTTGCCATACGTTTTTTTTTTACTTCTATAAGTTTTTAATGAGATGTTAATATTTACGATAATGATAAAACAATTTGACAAATATCAAGAAATTTAATTTTTCTATTTTGATTTTCCTATCAAGAAATTTTTCTATCTTGCACATGTGTTATGCATCTCGCCATTCGCCACATATGCGTGTGTAATATGTAGATATTATGTATCTGTGTACAGAAACTTATAAACGCTTTGGAATCGCGCGCGTACGCGCGCAACGGGTTCCACGTTTCAGAATAATTTAATTAGAGCGAGCGCATGAAGTGAAGTGCTAGGTCTTATCCCATGGGCTTAATAGCAAGCTCTCGCTACCGCTGGGTACCCCCGGGACGTATCTTTCCCAGGGAAAATTCTTCTGCGAGGAGCGAGGGACGTCGGAAAACGCGTACCACCGCGGAGAGAGATCGCGCTTGGAAATGCGTTTAATGAATTAATTAGGCGTTTATTATATGCGCGCTTTGTCGCGACGGTCCTTTTTATTTCGTTTGTTATCATCTTCGCCTCCTGGCTGCGTCTTATCATCTCAAAATCCCGCTTTGATTAAAGGTTTTGTTCGATCTTCTGAGATACTATTAATCTTTTTAACCATGGCGTATCATATTACATAATTTCTATGTTATCTATTACTAATCCTTTATGCGGGATATAAAAGATAAATCCATTTATTTTTATCTAAAATATTTTTATTGAAAAAATCTCGGAACAAAACATTGGATATTGTTTTCTGTAAATGGATTGTGCTGAGTTTTCCTCAGTTAATCACTTATTACGATGTTACACCCTGGGGATAGATGTCATAATCAAATTTTATGCGCATATCGACATAAAATAATTTCTACCAATACAACTATACTCTATTATTTTATATACATGGCAATATATGTATAAAATAGATTTTATAACGACATCCCAGTAATGAAAATGATTTATCGACATTTTATTTTATTTTTACACTGAAAATAGCCTAATCTAGGTCGAAAACGTTTACTGTAGGATTATAAATTTCATAATAGCATTAAAACTTAACTCATTATAAAAAATTTTTTTTTAAATAATTAAGATATATAGATATGTACTTCTTCTAAAAAAAGTCAGAGTTTATTAATTTATAGGAAGATAGCATATTTAAAGAAAAATATATGTTAAAATTAACTCTCTTGGAAATAATACGCGATGTAATATTCTATAAATGAAAAATTGGAACATGAATGGAAATGTTGAGAAGGTATTTAAAGAATTATTTATCGCCAAAATTATCTTATTTATTAGTAAAAATATTTTTATTGCAGAAATAGAAAATGTTGATGTTAAATTGCATACCCGTAGGGAGTTCCTATTGGGTGATCATTATTCGGTTTCACCTTTCAGCGACACAATGCGCCAAGCATTTAAATGTATTTCGGGCAAGTCGGCGGGCTCGCGGGACCGTGTCGGACACGAGGGCACTTTAAAAGCAAAACTTTTAATTAAAAAGTAACCATTGACGTGTGCCAAAGGGCAGCCTCGACCAATATAAGCTGCTATGTAAAAGTTTTCCAGAACCGGCGGAAAATCCAAGACTACAATGACATTAAGAACCAATTCATATGGAAACTGTTAGCCTCAAATTCGTAAAACCAGATCTCACCCCTCTTTGCCAAAACTTTTTGTTTATAATTTGCTGGTAATTTTAATGAGGCGTAAGCCCCGAAAAAGTTGTAATAATGAATACTTTCTTGCGAAATAATTTCAAACTAGCTTCTTCAGGAAAAAAAGATACAATATCATTTCCATTTAGGTGATATTTATGTCTATATACTGATTTTAGAAAAAAAAATGATAAAAGTTATTTACCTAAAAAAAGAAAATTTATACATGTACATTGATATGATTTAAAATATACCACATATAACTAATAATTTTATTTCTATATTATAGTTTTTTCACAATTAAATAATGACATTTTAAATAATAATAACAAAAAAGTAACATTTCACAAAAAAATGTTTTTGTTTCATGAAATAAAAAATAGGAGTAAGAAAAGGAAATATTTAATATATTTTTTATTTATTTAATACTTTAA
The DNA here is from genome assembly GCA_030770255.1 of Temnothorax ravouxi. Classification (NCBI taxonomy): domain Eukaryota; kingdom Metazoa; phylum Arthropoda; class Insecta; order Hymenoptera; family Formicidae; genus Temnothorax; species Temnothorax ravouxi. The sequence goes on along the minus strand of JASTWP010001036.1, from coordinate 60,617 downwards.
TAGTGATTCCATATTCAATAAAATATTGCGTCTCTATGTATAATAAGATCGATATTATAATGTAACTTATAAAGTCACTTATAATTTCAGTTAATTCAATTATGATATTCCTCGCGACTAATTTCCTCCGCTGAAGAGATATTTTAATACTTCATTTAAGATTGTATTGAATTATGTGACAAATGATCTGAGCAATCAATTCTTAAATTGCATACGCATTTTCGACTAATTTTTTTCCCAAGCAAAGCCAACGGAACTACAACGTTACGAGCTCTCTTTCTTAATTACGGTTATGGGATTGCAGTGGGGATTCGAATCGAGGGTATACTCTAACGAGACGTCGTTATGGCACCGGTGAATGTATTCCGCTTATGTTACCGGCTAATATACAAGAAGCAAATTTTAAAATGTAACACAAATGCCCATTCGCGCGGATATTCAATTACATTTATTCCCGTTTTATCTTAACCATAAAGGGTGGAAAAATGAGAATGGATTATCAAGCTTCTATTGGCTTCCGTCGCAAATTTAAGTGAATACATTAATGTATATAAGGCATTCAAATTATATATTATTTTATTTATTGTGTAATAAAGGTGAGATAAAAAATACTTTTAAAATCAGTCAAATGGAAACCACGGTAAAATTGCAGATGAGCGATCTCATCGATTTTAATAATTTTGATATACAAATATTGTACTACTCTCCTTGCACCCGAAAAAATCTAATCTAGCCTAAAATTTTAGCACTAAATTATAAATAGGTCTTTATTTATCCTCCTCCCCTCATAATTCTAATCTATGTCTGTACTCGAATGCATCTTTTATTTATTTTGTTTTATTTATTAGTTAAGTTTCGATTGCCGCCTCTCGGAAGATAATGGCAACCTATCGAGAATATCTTGCCAAGAAAATCTCTCTAGATAGCTGTTCAGGATCGGGTCGGCGTTAAATCGTAAGTACCATATATGGCGCACAGATATACGCAGAGAGGTCACGACGTTTGAAATCGAAAACAATATAATGGATAAGAAGAAGTTAAATTCGTCTTAACTTAATTTTTTGTACTTATTATTTAATTTTTTGTTTATTAATTATTTTACTGAATCTTTTTTCATTATATTTAATGCTTTAATTTTAAAACCTTACATAAAATTTCTTATGAATGTTATTTCTTTATAAATAATATGATATTTATGACACATTCAATGTATATACTATTAGGTACACCGTCTGCACCCATCGTTCTCCTCAGAAGTTTTCGGGATGGCTTGTAGTGCTTAATTAAAACGGGGTATCGACGTCCTACCGTGCATTTGTAGAGTCGCAGGAGGTAGTACCGCACAGGCCGAAAACGAAGGAAACTAATAAAGGGTGCGATTTATTTTTTTCCTTCCTCCTCCCTAACAGAACAGCGAATGACGACGAGATATCGAGCCAGAAGTCTTCGCGATCGATCCCGTGGACCGGAAGTCATATGAGGGAGGACAATTTATATCCTCGATAAATTCCTTTTCGCTTTCATTAGCGGTCTTGTCCGGCCTATGCCACCCGCCCCCCATGAAGAAATGATGGTATATACGATCAGAAGAAAGATTTAGAGTCCTTCCTCGCCTGCAAAATAACTTATTCGATCGAATGCAACGCGAATTTAAATGATAACATTGTAACGTGTGCAGCTAGCCTTAAAGACTAAAGTTTCAATGTGAAAAACTGAGATAAATATTTTTTTATTAATCACATAAATATTTGCATAATTTAAAGTACACGAATTTTTATTTACAATTTTTTGATATTGAAAATAAAATAGAAATAGAATTGATATTGTAAAATTTATTGTTTTAATATATGATTTTATCTTAATTTATTTGGGGTTGTTTACTATGTATATCTAATACATCTACAGCTTTGTTAATTTGTTATATCTTATAATAATAGATTAAGATAAATCGGTAAATTTTCTATTATCAAAGATATGATTTTACTATAAGTATCGTAAAATGCAGAAAAATTGATAATTTAATAGAATCATAGATATTATACCTATCTAAATATTTCAAAATGCAAAAAGATTGACATACATAACTGAAATTACAAAAGAATTTCTCTGATTTTTTTTCGTACAACTACAACTTGTACGTAGTACAACTTGTCTATTACGACTTATGCGATACAGTTTACATAGCGGTAGTGATAACAAATGAAGATCTAACTATCGTGACATCGATAATCGCGATATCCGCATCATTGGATATCTCTCAACTACACTTTATCGTACCTACTCTTATTACAGAGTGTATCAAATATATATCAATAAAAAATAATAAATATATGTTATTTACATATACATGCATATATGTATATACATATGTATTATACTTGTATGCTAGAGGATAAATAAGATCGGGAACTAATTGTGAGATCTCACCTGATAATATGCTGATTGGTGGACCGCAATAGGATCGTGGTGTACTTGGTGATGAGCATCCTTCTTATACTGTCTCATCCCATCACATGCGTATCCTCACACACGTGCGATTCATAGATTCGCAGGCGTATATAACGTGAAAGCCTCCGAGTCTCAACGACGTTGGTTTCGGCTCGAAAATCGAACAAAAGCGAAGTCGCGACACTGTGGATGCCGCGAAAATTCTTTCACCTAAATTTAGCATTCGTATACAAGGTGTTCTCGAAATATTCATTCTCAAACTTCACTATACATATTCTATAAATTGAACTGTGGAAGACTGTCGTGTAATGTTCGTTCAAAAATTTACACATTGCCATACAAAATTGTTTTTTAAACAAATCAAAGTTATAGTGATATTTTCATATTAGAGTAAATTTTTAAATATAAGAAAAATATAAAAATTGATTTAAAAATAATGTCCTACGTTTATTTATATCTATTATATTTATTTATTTTGTAAATTTATATATTATATATTATATTTTTATTTAGTTTCTTATTTTATTATATCATCATATATTATTATATTACACACACACACACACACACACACACTCACATACAATTTATTTACTTGTAACGCAACATTTGTATGCTACAACATTGCTCATCCAATTGCTATCGCATACGATTATCATAATAACATTTTGCATCTCGATAGTAATTGCATATCCTGTTTCGTACTTCCAAGGATTATCAAGGAGAGGTGTAGTTTATCGGCGTATATATTGCATGATAAATACTAAAAGTTCCAAGGATATAAGCGACTCTTTCTTTCTCATTACTTAGTCGATTTTCTTTTCTTCCAGTGGGGAGTTTGAAAACGGCAATTTACTTTTCCTCCTTGCGACGAGAAGAACTTGATGCTGAGGAGCGTCTGTCGTCTATTTATCTTTTCCGGTTTGCGTCACGCGGCTCATTATATTTAATCGCGTCGTGTCCATCGTCACCGAAGCAAAAATTACTCTGTCTTGTAAAACGCGTTAGAATTCTAAAAAAAAGATATATATATGTATATATACAGGATATCTCCTATCATGAGTGATCATCCGCTTTTACTTCCTAAAAGAGATAGACCATGATAAATACATATCATACTAAACAGTTTAATCAAACTCTATTTTCTATTGTAAGCATAACGAGTAAAAGTTACGTGTGTTCATAGAGAATAATTAAGTATGTATAATCTTTTTGTAATTATTTTGATATGATTGTAATGTAATTATTTTGATATGATAAAAATTCGATTTGTTCAAAGTACTCGTAATGAATGATTTAATTGGGATTGTCTTACAAGTAACACGAGTTTTCTTGATTTCTACGCTTTATGATATAGTTGACTTCTGATTTCTGAATTAATAGTTGATGTGTGATATACTGTCATCCGATCGAGAAGTCGAAAGTTGGTCACATCATTAACAAATATATTAAACCAAAAATAATATATTCAAATCGACAACAATTGGCAAAAAATATACATAAACTTCACAACGTTTCAACCTAGGCTTCGGGTTCTTATCAAGTAATCTAACAAAACAAAATAAAGCATGGGGTCAGATAACATTGTTAATAGTTAAAATATAAAATATAAAATATAAAATATAACAGAAATTCGTTTTAATCAATGCAGAAATATTTAAGCGCAAATAAAATTCAAAATAATAATAATTAAGATGTTGTTGATTGACTTATAAAAAAGAATTACGTCTGAAATAGTTTTAATTCTTAAAGAAAATATTTATAGGTAATTGAAAAAATTTAATAACATTTTTTATGTCGTTAATTTAACTAAATTAATGAAGTTAAAATAATTATACTGTTTTGTGTTAAAATAATAAATTTCGACATACACGGTAGTTAAAAATAACAAAATGTTTATTTAATTCAAAATTATTTAATTCAAAGTATTGGTTTAAATTTCATCCGAGTTTCATCCTTCAATTATTTAACAATTGTTATTAAATATAGGTACAGCATACAATAAAATTACACGATGAGATTTGACGCGATTTTTTGGCCGACGAATTGACGATGAATCGTGCTTTCTGCAATTGAGATCGAAGATTAATGTTACTTTCAATAAAGTTGTTGGTCGCGACGGGGTCATCTTCGGTCACACATCGTCCTTGATGAAGCGACTCGTTGACTTCGACGACTCGCACGTCATTGACTCCGATTAATCCCGTAACAAAGAAATGTAGAGTAAACAGAAGGGGCACGATAGGTCCTGATAGAATTAGTTGGCGCGTAGAAACGTTCAGAAAACAAATCTATTTCGCGAACCTACTTTTCTCACGAGATATATTTCGAACCATCAACTTAATAAAATTGCGCCGCTAAATATCAATTTAAAAAAAGAAATAAACTTCATAAATGTTTTGCACTTGTAAATAACTAAAATATTAAATTTTTTAAATTAAAAATAAATTGTTTTTTGTACATTTTAAACTATATATATAAAATAATTTTTGCGTGTTTACTCTGAAAATATTATTAGCAAATTATAGTACTAAAATAAATTAAAATAGCAATTAAAACAGATATGTCGCAGTATCGTGATTTGTAATCGCAAAAATCTGTGGACATGTTTATGAAGAGAAATGCATCTTGTTCTTAGGATTCTATTAGCTTACACATAGCGTCGTAAATTATCTCTATCGTGAATGCATGTTTTAACTATCGCGTAGCGAAATTGAATGATGTGTGCTGCAAAGTATACACATATCGATAGTGAAGGAATGTGATGAAACACCTACTCGATATACCTTCCACTCGGTTTAATTCTACGACGAGTATATATATTCCTTCGGACTCGGATATATCGGTTAATCGGCTCCTCGGCTTCGCCGCGAATTGATTTCATGCTCGATCGCACCAGACTCTGGGTCATCCGCGAGGCGTAACTTTCCGAAGTGCCTCGATTACGATCGGTATGTCGAAAAGGATAAGAAAAGCATTATTCTAATCAACCGCTTCAAGAATTCAAAATAAGTAAATCTTTTATTTTTTTAAATTCAATTCTTTCTAGTTTAATCTATTTCAAAATTCCTATTCTATATATATTATAAACATTTTAGTCTATAATATATATAGTATTTATTTCAATTTTTATCATTGTGTGTGTGTGTGTGTGTGTAGTTTCAATTCATAAATAAATATTTTATAAAGTTTTAGTTTATTGTTTTTAATGTTAATTTTTACGTTGACGTCAATTTTAATTTATTATAAATTTTACTTTTTATTTTATGTATATTGAGTTAGACACAAATCTTCTTGATTCTTTTTTAAAGACATTTAAAATCGATTCTTTTGATTACTTTGTTATCTTTCAAGTAATGTTCATTATTCCGTTTTCACTTTAATTTATATATTTTATATTTTCCTTTATGTCGAACAATCGAAGGAAACGACATTCAGAGCACGTGTTCGCTTCAGTCGTTGACGTAAACTCGTATCCTCGTCAAACGTTTTACTCGTCGATTCACAACGCGAGATCGCGAAATCGGCTCATCCACAATCTATTCTTTCGAGTACACCCGATTACTATCGCGATCCTTATCGAAAACCGGAATTCTCAGCCGCTTGAAAACGTAATCGTCGCGCAAGAGCGATTGGCACGAGTTGGTGCGAATTCGAATTCGTCAGTCAATCTCAATCGATTACAAGTTTGACATCCCGAGGAATTGCCGGATCCCTTGGAAGGGCGATCTGAACTTGGATCAACGAGGCGTGATCACGTGACGAATAAAAAGTCAATACAGAAGGAGCGTTCGCTACCTGCGAGGAGATCAACGACGAGGACGATGTCGACGACGCGCGACGCCTCCGCGCTTTGCCGTTTCGACGATCGGAATTATTTATAGACGCGCTCAAGGGGTAGACAACAAAGGCGCGTATCGCGGCGCATTTAACGCTAAACGCGACTGCCTGAGAGTCACTTGCCTTTCATCCAAACGATTTTACTTTCATTAACGTGCTTAATGAAAGACTTTAAATTACACATGAATTTCCCGCCTGCATCTCTTTGGGAATTAATTTATGTTTCATTTTTTTATTCTTATAATAATTATTACAAAGCTTTAACAGTTACTCATGTATCATTCTCTTGGATTAAAAAAAATATCCAGAGAGTAAAACTTTTGAAAATTACTCATTTTATTATTGTCATTTATTATTTCTAGAAAATTATCAAGTACCTACTTAAAAGTTTAGATCAATAATTATTAATAAACCGTGTGACTCATGTTAAATTACTCATTAAATTGCACTTGTTATTCACGCACAAGCAGTGTTTGTCATAAATGATTTCTAAATAATCTGAGATAAAAATAAGATAAAAATCCGTAAATTTCTCTTAGGTGAGATAAAGATTATTTTGTTTTTAATGAATCTAGATAAAAGATGAGATGGTTATCGCAATTTATCTAGATAATTTTTTAGATAATTTTGTGGTTATGAGAACAATCATAAAAATTTATAAAAAGAATTACACATATTATAAAAGGGATTTTGAAACAGTACTCACCATTTTATTTTAAGTTTTATTTCTCTAAAATAAAAGTTTTTTGAATGTTTTATCTGTCAAGCTTAATATTTGAAAAGAGATTGCTTTAATGCTATCACTAATAATTATTTGCTTATTACTCTTATTTCATTTTCAATATTGCGAAAGAAATCTTTCTCTTTGCTACTACTAGAAGTTTATCTATTTCTGAGTGTAATAACTTGAGTTCTTCCCAGTATGAATAATATAATCTACTTCTTTCAATCAATTCAATCAAAAAACAGGTCTATACAATTTTACATATATATAACGTTCTGGAATCCAATTTAATTTAAAAACGGCGGTAAAGAAATAGCAGGAAGAATTAAAATTCTATTATCTTAGATAATTTTTAGATAAAATAACATAATTTTTTTATCTAAGATAAAGATGAATATACTTTGTATTATTTTTATCTAGTTAAGATAAAGATGATTCCACTTCTTTATCTGAATAATTATCTAGATAATTTTATATGCAACAATTATAAATGCAAATACTGCGCACAACGAGGCGCACAAGTAATGCGAATTAAGCGAGAAAAAATATCTGTATGTCATGGTATCTAAGTAAATTACATGCGATGAATCACTGTGGCAGTCAAAATATCAATTATGCAGCTAAACTCAGACGAGCGTCGTTTAACGTTAAACGCAGCTAAGTGCTCGTGATACGTTGGATGATTATATTTAGTGCGATAGAGTATGAAACAAAGATCCAAACGCGCCCGCTCGAATCTCGTGCACAAGTACGTTCTTTGTGCTGCCCTAGCAAGACTCCAAAATTGGCACAGTCACACAAATTTACTCCTCGTATACGGCGATAGAAAATAAATTAAAACGCAGGATGAAAACCTGCATTAATTCTCACCACACGCACACGTAATTAAAACGCCAAGTGTTTCGTTTATCTCGCGCTTTCACTTCAGATAAGTTTTTTTCGCGGCGAGCAAATCGGTCTTCGACACCTTCGATGGGAAGAACGTGTTGAAGAGACGAAGCAGAACGCACGAGACAAAGAGATTCGAGCCGACTCTCGGTTCGGTTGGCAGTCGCGAATCAACTAACTTCGCAAGCCGGTCGTTTAAACACTATAGTCGCGCCTGCAAGCCGGGATACGGCCACCTTATGCGCCATCCGCCTATAGTCTACGGCGAATATCGCGCGAGCGACCGTATAGATAGGACGGGGTCCCCTCATCCCGCCGGCGCCGCGCCACAGCGTATATGCGTTGCGCCTGCATGTGTGTGCGAGATTGCGAGATTTGCACGGCGAGAAGTCACCTTAGGTACGTAGGCACGAAATGTTGCACGCCTACCTACTTAAAGTTAAGCCTACACTCGATGATCGTCTATTGAAAGAATGGACAACTAGACGAGCTCGTAAAAAAAAAATAAACAAGCACAGTAACAACTGTGCCACAATCAACACGTAGAACTACGTCTATTAGAATAGAACATATATGGAAGAGGCATTGAACATGCATCGAGTCTGTGTCCGACATCGTGCGAGAGAAAAACGTTAATTACCCCTCTGTTTTATATTCAATTCTTTAAAATTCGATTAATTATTTCCCGAAAAATTCGGCAAACTTCTGATACCAATTTCCAAAAAAATCGGTAAAAAAAAATTATATACTTTATAGCACTCCCCGGGAAATTCAACCCTTACTTTAGGTACAATTCTTTGAGATTCGGTCATTCGGAACCGGTTTCCAAAAAGATCGGTAACAAAAAATAGTACATTTTATAGCACTCCCCGGGAAATTCTACCTCTACTTCATGTATAATTTTTTGAGATTTAATCAATTATTTCCCGAAAAATTGAAAAAATTAAAAAAACCGGTTTCCAAAAAGATCGGTAACAAAAACTGAACACATCATGACGCTCCCCGTAAAATTCTACCCCTACTTCATATACAATTCTTTAAGATTCGATCAATTAAATCCCGAAAAATTGAAAAAATTTCGGTACCGGCTTCCAAAACGATCGGTAACAAAAAATTATACACTTTATAGCACGTACTCCCCGGAAAATTATACCCCTGTTTGGTTTATTTTTCTTTAAGATTCGATCAATTATTTTCCGAAAAATTAAAAAAACTATAAAAACCGGTTTCCAGAAAATCGATAACAAAAAATTAACCCCGAAAACATTTAGCTTACATCGAGAGCTTTCCAAAACTATATAATAAAGTATATTTTTCTTTAATACTTTTCGAGAAAAAGAAAACGTTGCATGAAAACGTTGCAAGAAAACGTTGTAAGAAAACGTTGCAGTCGTGCCCCAAATTTCGTTGCCCCAAATTTCCCCATACCCCCCGAGAAAGACGTAGTTTTACGTCAAAAAGGATCGTTATATTCCGAATAAGAGAAACATAAAGAAAAATAATATTCTTCGGAGTGGATGAATAACGGTCTAAAAATGAAAGAAAAGGATGAAACATAAATCTCTGGATAAAAATAAAATTCTGAAGAGAATAAAATATGTATGTGTCTACTTGTGAAGCTGAGTAAACGTTGGTTCATCCTCGAATAAGCGTGCGTCCAAGCGTGCGTCCAAAGAAAGTAGATTAGTAGTCATTAAAAATATACATATATATTCCGAGGGAGAAAAAAATATAGATACCAAAAAATGTAAAAGAGAAAAGTTATAAATAAAATAAAATATGCACATCTATGTTTAGAGAGTGGTTTAGAGTTTATACAGGTTGGAGAAATCTACCGAAAGAAATAGATAAATAGACATCAATAAAAATGTTTCATGTTTGTCGAAGATTTGAAATCCTGATTTTTCTAGCTAATAAATTTTAAAAAGAAAACATGATAAAAAAAAAGTATTTTTGAAAGAAAAAATAAAGCTATGTAAATAACTTGGATAAAATAAACGTCCATTAAAATCTGTAAATTAATGAAGAGGTTACTTCGATCTTTATCTCAATTTAAGGATAAAATTCAAGTTTCTTTCACACAATTTCAGTTTAAAAAATTCTTTTTTTAAATTTATATTAATCAACGTAAAAGTTATCAATTGTATTAGTCTAATCAATTCTATTAATCTATGCATACACACGTGATTAAAATCTCCTGACGTGGCCAGCAAAACCTTTCATAAAAATATGAGACTCAGATGCAATATGATAATTTATGTCAGATGCCGGTTTTTCAACTAGTTATCGCCAGCTATTTTCATTACAACCAGTCGGGATCGTCATGTCGGTATCTAGTTGTAATGCATCAGTGCAAGAAATTTTCTCTTGCTAATATAAAATAATTTTGGCTTATCATTTAATATTATATATACACATTGTATCAAGCTATAGTCTATTCTTTGAAATATAAATAATTAATAAATATAATTGTGTATTGATTACACACACGCGCGCGCACGCGATTTTTCTAAATTTCATATATGTGAATAACTTTTGAACACAAAAATGTCTTTAAAGTACATCTATAATAGCCACAATAGTTGAGATATTTATTACTGCATTTACGTTTTCTAATATTCTTGCATTTACATCGTAAACTAGGAAATTGTGCTGCCGTTAATCGCCGCTGGCGGAATACAACATGCGCTTCGCGGGATTATTGTAGCGAATTTCTAACCGAATAAGCTCTATTTCTCTCGCTGAATTTTCAACGGCGGAAGTGTGCACACATCAATCCCGGGCTCTGCATAATAACGCGGTGCAGAGCATTAGCATGTAATCGTTAACGACTGATAACGGGCGCGCAATGTAATTCGTGCGAATGCATTTCGTGGAATGAAGTCGGTTCACAATGCGTCCAAAGTATAGATAGCGAGAGAGAGAGAGAGAGAGAGAGAGAGAGAGAGAGAGAGAGAGAGAGAGAGAGAGAGAGAGAGAGAGAGAGAGAGAGAGAGAGAGAGAGAGAGAGAGAGAGAGAGAGAGAGAGAGAGAGAGAGAGAGAGATAGATAGATAGATATAATTTATTATGCCCAAGAAAAACTAAAGGGCAAAGATTAACAATACAAAAAAAGAAAAAAAAGATAACAAAAGTGCATGCTCTCACTTGCACAAAGAGAGAGAGAGAGAGAGAGAGAGAGAGAGAGAGAGAGAGAGAGAGAGAGAGAGAGAGAGAGAGAGAGAGAGAGAGAGAGAGAGAGAGAGATTTATTATATTTGTCGTATGCCTTGAATATGTCCTTCATGACCTATATACATATACTAAAGTTTTGTGATTATACATATACATATATGTATACATATTTTGGCTGTGAATTTTAAGAGGAAATACACAATAGACGCTATACATATCTTAATAATTATATATTATTAAAATAAACTAAAATTATCTTTTTTAAGAAAACTAAATATGGTGTGTATTTTTTGGTGTGTATATATTTCGTCCTAAATATATGTATGTATTATACATATATTTAGCAATTAAAGAACTAACGGACGAAAATTATACACACCAAAAAATTATATATATATATAATTTAGATTTTATATATATATAATTATATATTATATATATATATATGTAGGTCCGGAAGTATGTTCCGGGATTTTTATTTTTTACATCGATATATTCCGGGACATTTGGCAGTTTCCAGGACTGTACATTTCAAAAAACGTAAACAGTCCCGGAACATACCTCTGGACCTACATATATATATATATATATAATATATATATATATATATATATATATATATATATATATATAATTTCCATTAATGTGACTTTCTTGTTAAGGGAAAGTTACAAAATTCAACAAGAAATCGTACAGTTATTCTGAGCTACAAGATATATATTCGATATACATACATGGTTGTTATATTGAAAGTTTCACAATAGTCCAATATTGAAAACTTTGTAAGAAAAAGAAAACTATATAGTTGCCCCTTTTCTCGGCGACGTTCTTTGTTCGTTTTTTAGCTTCTTATTTGGCGGGATGTCGATAAAGTAACCGAGGTTCTGAACTCGTGCTTTCGAATCGTCTGGGCGCCTTCTTTTCGCGTGATAACGGAATTCCCTTCGCTCCGAAAGGGAAATCCAATTAGAAGAAAAATCCCCGGTCGCCTTGAATAAACGTCGCGCTTTCTTGATCGATCCGTGAATGCCTATTATTTGCGGTTCTGAATACCTTTTTCGCGTAAGCATTCATTATTTTTAATTCTATTTATTTAAAATAAACTATTGTATAATATTTTTATGTAATTTTTGAAATTTTTTCTTTATTCTTAAAAATAAATATTTAAAAAATACTTTAAAAAGAATATTATTCTACACCATATTTATTTATTTACATGTTGTGCTTAGTCATTACTAGACATTTTACTAGGATTTTTTATACATGCAGATTGGTGGAAAAGAGCAATTAATAACTAAGATTATGTTATTTATAATATCCAATATATTTATATCTAATATATGTTGCAGTATGAATATATTGGATATTATAAATAACACAATTTTAGTTATTAATTGCTTTTTTCCACTAATCTGCATATATAAAATCCGATGTCTATATAGTCATTATATGCGCGCGCACACGCACACAATTTACATCACATGCATACACAATACATATCACGAGGAAATACTTTTTGAAGGACTGTCCCTTGCGAATAAATAGATGTTGCGACTGAACGAAATATCAGAGATATCTTGTACGTATTTTATATTTATCGTATACGCCATTCTTTCAAGAGCGATGCGGAATCTGGTTCTTCTCCGTGAATGGCGATGCGGCGAGGAACAGGATCGGATGAGAAAAATCCGGCGGAAGAAGAATACGAGTCTGAGATCTGTGACGAAGATGACGAGAAAGGAGGATGCAGCCTTCGCAAGAAACCGGGAGCCGTTTCCCGGCTTCTGCCGGCCAGTGGAAGAGTGAAGGTCGCTTTCGGCCAGTCGGTCGGTTTCCACAAATAGCCATTGATACCACTGTATCTCGTTCTTTGTTCGCTAATCGACTCGAGAAAGCAATTGGACGGAGAAAACGTATGGACACGTCTAGCATGTTAAACGTAACTACGCCGAGTTCGATGGTATCTTACTTTTTCTCCCATCACGTACACTAAGAGAAAAAATATATTATATTAGTTGCAGTTTCGCCAGTTACTATAATTTTACTATAATTTTTAGTTATTCTTATTATTTATTTTCGGTGCTAATTACATTTTTATGTTATTTTAACAATACGAATTATAGCTGACTCACACTACATTTTGTTGTCATAGCTTTAACATGCATTCATTCAACCATATATAACATGCATGATTTTATGCACTATAATAATCTAGCTGTGATTTATGTATAGTAAGTTGTACTATAAATATAGTGAAAATGACCATAATAAAAAAATACATATAAGACATTATTTTTACTAATGATAAAAGTTAATAAAATTTACACATTCAGCTATTTTTCTTTTTTTGACACGTACAAATATCAGACATAATAGAAATGCATCCTGAAGAAGATTCCGCAAAGAAAGAAAGCTTGGAGTATTCCTTAATAGATCTCAAGTCTTAATTAGAAGGTTAATAGATTAATCATCGTACTAACAAACGCGATTAGTTTTTCGGTCAGCAAATGTGAAAACTGTTTATTGCTCATTTCAAGATAAATTCTCGGTGGCGACTTTATGAGGCCTCTCCTTGTTCCGTTCTATCAGTAGAAGTTAATAGAAACGCGTAGTAGACGATTCGCGCTGTGAATCGCTTCGCGGGCTCATTAATTCCGTGAGTGGGCTCTTTGAGTTTACTAAAGACCAGCAGATGCAAGTCGACGCGGAACCGTTCCGCAAAGAGAACAGTTGAACTGTCAGCTAGAGAGAAGTTAAGATGACGATTCGTCAGCGTCTTGATTCATTATATATGGAGAAACGCAAATCACTGGAACTTTCTGATCGCCGAGACTTGAGAACTGACAGAAATCTGTTGTATTTTCCGTATTTTATCTATACTAATATGTAAAATTCTTACGAGTGGTGTATGTTTGAACGTTATTAACTTAAAAATTAATCAACCAAATCTTAAAGATATATATAAAATAGGGGTAGAAAAAACTGAGGAATAATAAAATTAAAAAAATTGCTAATAATAAAAGGGTTACCGATTTCTGTCTAAAAAATGTACGTGATTGCTTTAATTTCCGCATGAGATATCAAGCTAAATTTTTTTTATGGATGGAGTATCATAAAAGGTAGGTTGGTATTGAATTTGGTGAGAATCGGTGAAAGTGGTGCCGATTTTTGCCTAAAAAGTGTATAAGTTTATACATGTCATCTTATAGGTATAGAGTAGGTATCGTTTAAGGAAGGACGCACGGTATCTGAAAGACGGTATTGCAAAAACCCCAATTTAATATTAATTCCTTAATATATTAATATTTAATAATAATACAAAATTAATAGAATTTTAATATATCGTTCAAAATATGATCTTATTATTATATTTTATTTTTGACTATTATTTTCAATTTATCTAATATATATCTCTTTTAGAAAAATATTTTTTCTTTATTATTTAATATATTAGATTTTTTCGATATATATATAAATCACACATATATTATATAATCTTTGCAATAAATGTATATTATTAATAATACGGAAGAACAAGCAGAGTGCAAAAAATATATAATCACGCAATAACATTAAAACATTAACAGCTTCTTCAGATAATCCCGAGTAGATAAAATATGCCGTATCCGCACTTTTCTGGCACTCTGAAGAAAAGTATTTCTAGTTGAGCAGAAGAAAGAGTATGACTACAGAGTATTATGCCGCGTGATCCGCACTCCGTTTACTATCTTCATCCTCCTGAGAAAGTCTGGAGTGCAGCAGCAAGCTGTGCGACTGTGTACACACGCACTTATCTCGCGCAACGCGCAACTTGGATTATCCGTGGCGTGATATACAATCACCATAAATCGAGCTACAAAATCGCCTCTTCTCCTTTTTTTCTTATTTTCGCGCAACATTCATACGACTTCAGCTTCGTCTCCTTCGCATTCGATAATCTTTTCGCGCCCTCTTGAAGGGCTCGTCTCGAGGATCACGACGCATTTTTCGCAGTCGTGAGACGGTCGCTTTAATATGGAAAAAATGTCTCCTCCTATCGAATTTATGACCCGCACCCTACCGCTTATTGTAGATCAGAAAGAAGGCTCAGGAGGCTGTATTTAATATATTCTGGAATATTTGCGTTTGAATTGACGGCGTCGAAGGTAAATGTTAAGTATTAATCTTGCTTTAAAAAAAAAAATAATAATAATCAACAAAAGTAGAGGTAATCATGTAAAACGTAGAAATAATTAATAAAATAGATAATCAATAGGCACAAACATAAATTTTGCAATTAAAATATATTTCTTATATGTTAACTTTAATCAGAAGTGTACAAAATGATAAAAATATTGAGCTATAAAAGTACTTTAAGCTTTAGCTTTTCGTTCTATTTATTTGACATTTTTTCGTGTCTACTGGAAGAGATTTAAAATAAAAAGGGGGATATATAATATATTTAGAGAGGAAAGCGTGGGGTAAGTACTAAAAACGGTCTCTCCGTCAGAGAGACACAAATAAATCTCGGGAAAATCGTTATCTTTCATTTTTCACTTCATAACGCCTTAACAATAACGCCGTATTCCAACCATCCCATTGTCAGTGGTTGAAATGCGCACAGTAGACAACCCCTAAGGTTCCCTTCGCGTTGGAAAAAAAAAGACAAGAGTCTTTCTCTGACCCTTTATCAATGCTTTTGCCACATCTATTAAGCTGGCACAGCTACTGCAGCATAATCGAATAAAATATAGACATAAATTTAATGCTTTTTTCCTACTAATTTGTTATCTTATACATATAATTTTATGTGTATAATAATATGTATAATAATGTGTATAAAAAAATATAATATCTAATAAATGTGTATAGGTAAGATGCTTATTATATAAATATCAAAGATTACTTCAATTTAAAAAGACCAAAACCCCTGGTCGAAAAAGTCTTGACGATTATTCTGACCAAAACCAATGGTCGAAGTGTCACGACATTAGCCAAAAACGTTGTCGAATATAAAAATAGAGTCTTTCTCGTTTATTAATTATTAGCGAAACAAAATACATATAATTTTTTGACATAATTTTATGTTTTATATACTGTTGTATCTTAAAATTATATGTACATACATATATAGTTGCGGGAGTTGTCTCATACATAAAATAATGAAAGAAATCAAATGTTGTAAAAAAAAAAAAAAAAAAATTATTTTAAAAAATTAGATTGTATTTTGTAGACGTATTTAATTTGGCAAAAAACAAAAAAAATTAAACAGTTGCGCGAGATGCATATACATAAATCAGATTGCAAATAAATATAATGTTTAAGATAATGTCCAAATCGATTAATCTTAGGACTTCACTGACATAGAAAAAGATAAATAAAGTACCAAAAATATTATTCTTAAGTAGAATATATATCACTCATATATGTAGGTATGTCTAAAAAATATATATTCTTTTCTTCCCTTTTTAGTAGCTCAGAAATTGGTATTATTATAAATTTTAATCTAACTTGTTATTGCAAAATTTTTATTTCTAAATTATGTATTATTATTATTATACGTTATTCTATTATTTATTAATTCTTGGTAATAATTTTTAATTGTGTTATGCGCAGTACTTGTTATTCTCATTATACAATATTAAAATGCGTTTATCATTTCTTTTTAGTTAGTGTAATATTTATACAAATAGTGTATATAATCTTTTGTGATCTTTACAAGTTCCTAGTTTAAAACTTGTGATAGATAAAAAATGTATAAAATCAAAGTTATTTTGTCTAGAGAAATATAATTAAATGATTATAACTTTGTTCTAAATGGAGTATTTAAAGATATAAATCATTTTTACTTTGAATAAAACTATGTAATTTTTTACATAAATTAATTTTGCTTTAATTAATATTGCTCGATTCGCTGAAGTGACATCAATAATCGCTCTCGGAGCGAGCAAACCCGGCCCAGTCGAAAACGCTATTATTCTTTTAGCGTACGTGTGTTGTCAATATTAGCTGATTGAGAAGTGAATCTTTTATAAGATTATGTCTAAAAAATATATTTTTTTTCCTTCCCTTTTTAGTAGCTCAGAAATTGGTATTATTTATAAGATATGTCAAGATATTTTGATGTAACATGTAGGTAACATTAAAACATAAAACACGGAATGTTTCATAATATATTAGACTTTGCTTAATGAGCTTAATTTAATACTTTCGTATGCAAAATAAATGAAAAATTATTATATAATAGAATATACATTTAAAAAATCATATAAAGTATAAAAATTATATTTAATATGTTTGATTTTTTTTAATTTAGATTTTTCAAGTAAAATCATTATATTGTCAATTAATCTATTATCAACAAATTATTTTGTATAATCTCAAATCACGACGTATAATAGTGAACACACGAAGAATCATAGATGTCTGGATGCGATAAATTCCATCTTGAAAGTAATAACGCGAACTAATATTAAACTCGTATATATACGTTGGCATAAAATAAGAGACGTTAGAGGAGCGCCGAGAATCTCGGACATTTTTCGAACAGCCGTGCGTGAATATAGCGTAATTGTGATTACCAGTTAGCGGCTCGTCAATCATCACCGCAAGATGCGATGCGCACGCGAATTATCACTTTCCGCGATGATGTTCGCAAATTACGATTTGTTTTAATTGGATATCGCAACAACCGCAGTTAATTCTTCTTTGGTTTTTTATCGTTTCTACCTGTTATTCTTGTCAATAAGTAGAAAATAGTTGATCCTCGTATCTACGGGAGAACAATAACGTAAACGTAACTACGATTATAAAGGGTAAAATGCATGGAAAAGCAACTTAATCTTTTACCATCAATGCTTCAATAAGAGTTTATTATAGTAATAAAAAAAAAATAAAAATTATTATTATATTGTTTAATAAAGCTCGAAGAATGCATAACTTATGATATTTTCATAATCGTCGGTTTTAAAGTTTAGTTAATCGAAAAGTATATACCTATGATAAATAATATATTTATAGACATAAAACTGAACTCACCTTCCTCGTTTCCCGTTTACCAGCCCGATGATTATGTCGCAAAAGACCAACATGGTGTCTTTCAATTTTATGATTTTTTTATAATTTGACACATAAAAATTACTTTTTGATAAACCACTGCAAACACATTAGACACGAATTGCCACGAGTATTTTAGAAGTGACAAAACAAGTTTGATATTAATTCGGAGAACTATTATACATTATCATTAGACTTTCACAAATAAAAATATTATTAAATTTTAAATAAATATGAAATTTTATAAATAATTAGCGCACATCACTTTATTTGATAAAAACCATTATCGAAAATTATTGTAATCAAATTTACAAAAGAAATATTTATAATTAGCAAGCACAGTTTTCATATTACGCACATTAACGCGCGGAAATACATATTGGCGAGATATTTTTCAAGATATCTTTTAGATATTTGGACGAGATAATTGTTCAGAACCGACTTGCTCACAAATTAATTATGGTGAATAAATATCGAGAAGCATCAAGGAGCACCGTTTGCATCCGTCAAGACGCGCGACGTCCGGCGATGGATGTCGTTGCGGGTACAGTGCACTCCGGTGCAGCGGCCGAGAGTCCACTCGCAACCTAACATTAGATGGAGACGGAAATAGATCATAATTCGCAAATCGTGATGGTAGGGGAGTGACTGCGAAAGAAAAAGAGGAGTGACTGCAGACAGATCGAGAGCAATGATCGGGCCACTTGGACCACTTCCAAAAGGACGTCGCATTACGCGAAATTCGCTCACAATATAGGGTTACAAGAATTAATGTTAGTTTTTTACCATTTAAGAATTTATTTATGTATTTTTACATCATAGTTTCATGTTGCATAAACATTTAAACATGTATACATAATTATCATATTTTAAATTCCTCCGAGATAAATTCTAGTTTCGCTGTCAGACCAGAGTCTGGAAACCTCCGAGATATTCAACAAACTGACAAGCAGAACACGGTAACAAAACTCAGAGACATAACAATATATTGTACATATAATTAGTGAAAATTAATGAAAACTTAAAATACATCCATACATATAAAATTATTAAAATTCTGAATTTTACATTTTTAAAAATAAACAAGCTGTTTTTTGTGCGCTACTCTGTACTTCGCAGCACATTATATTCCGACAGTAGAATTTCAAACTCGGCGAGCCAGATAATATTTAGCTTTATGAAAACATCGCGCGCGAAGGGAGCCAACGGCCGCTGGCAAAATTGTATTTTTCAAAGTTTTTCGACAAAAACACAGCCGCAAAGTTTGCTCTTGTGCAACAGCTCGCAACGGCTTTTTCTATTACAAATAAAATTTTTAGCCGTGTTTGTTGTGATTTAATTTTTTCTTGATGGAATTAACACGCCCTCACTTTTCTGTCAATAAGCAAAACTGCGATCGAATATATTTCTCTCGTTATAATTAAAAAGTAATATTTATAGCGTTAATCCTTTTTTCATAGTTTTATTCAATAGATTATTAAGAAAATTTTTTATTATTTATTTATTTTAGAAATTGTCAAAATACTTATATTTAATATTATAGAGAAAACAGAACAACGCAGAATTTAAAGAACTAATAATAGAAAATCAAAATATAGAAACTATTAATACATTCTTTAAGGATGTATTGCAGGTACAGTCTGAGATGTATAGGGCATAATTTTCAAAGCGGTGCCAAGTGGATAAAAATTTGTGAGAATGTTCTTTTAGTCTTTCTGATGTGCTACAAAAAAGTAGAAACGAATCCACTAAACGGTTGCTGAGATATAACGATTTTAATTCACTGTTTTTACTAAAATCAGTGAATTAAAATCGTTATATCTCAGCAACCGTTTAGTGGATTCGTTTCTACTTTTTTGTAGCACATCAGGAAGACTAAAAGAACATTCTCACAAATTTTTATCCACTTGGCACCGCTTTGAAAATTATGCCCTATACATCTCAGACTGTACCTGCAATACATCCTTAAAATAAAATATTTTATAAGAATCAGTGTTTTGTTACTCTGATCTTTTCAATTAGTAGAATAATAGTGAACAATTATGTCTAAAAATGTGCTTTTATGAATGCAAGGACGAGAAGTAAAAGGCTGCGGGGGAGCAAATTTTTTCCAGTTCATGGATTACATCCTGCTTTTCCGTCTGGACCCTTTTTCACTTCTATCTTTCTTCTCTCTCTCTCTCTCTCTCTCTCTCTCTTTCTCTTTCTCTTTCTCTTTCGCTTTTATATACGTCCCTTCCCCTCTCTCCAATGTCCTCCCATGCTCACTCTTGCATATCGCTGACTCCGCCGTTTAATCTGATAGTCCGTTCTGATTTACAGTCGAAATTCTTATCTGACATATTCCCCTATCGTTGTGTTATAGGCCCGGGGCCTCGATATCGGGGAAATATTGATAAGGAAAAATCACAGAAGATAGAATTCACAAAACATACATACAATTTGATAATTATTCCATATACAAAAATAATATCTCTTTAATTGATCAATTCTAGATTATATTTCACAAAATATGACAGTATTATCATAAGATAACGGCGTTTAAAGATAATTCATTTAAATTTATAGCGTTTTAAGGTTGTAACAGATGTATCGAAAATCTTCAGAAATATACAAATCAAAATTTAAAAATTGAATAATCTTCACACATATAAATTATGTAAAAAGTTTTTGTCGATAATAAAAAAACACACATAATATAAATACACACTACAATAATAAAACAAGAGTATAATTTAGAATCATCCTTATTCTTTCGGATCTTTAGCCTTTCAATCTAGAAAATACAAAATGTATTCTTAAAATACATAGAAATTTACATACCTACATTTAAAAATTAATTGATTTTCTATATATAACTTATTTAACATAATATTAGTAAATTCTCAATCTAAAGAATACAAAACATATAAAAGATCGTAATAATTTTATGTAATTCTTAAATAAAAATATCATACTAAAAATAATTTAGTATAATATTGAAATCACTAAGTTTTAAAGATTATCAGAATTCTTATCTACTTAATCGCTTTGATATTCGCTCGCATTTTTAACAAAGGAAATAAGCAAAATTCACGCTTTGATTCGCTGCGAGCAATCGCTTGATGTGCAGCGCCTCTGCAATTAACCAGTATACCGCACGTGTTTTCGCGAAAAACCCGCAATCGCGCCGGCGATTTTGCCCAAGAGACAAAGTTTGCGTGTTGCTATCGCAATCGCTTGAATTTCTGCCATTTCTCTTTGTCGCGAAAAGGGTATATTCGCTCGAAATGCAATCGGCCGGTCGATTGCAGGCGCATCCGTGCGTTTATGTCACAGCGACGTGCACAAACGAATGTTAATTCATTCAACGAGGCCGCAACTATAACTGGAATTGGGCATTGGACGAGTACGTTTCTTTGGTCAGCATGTTATTGAACGGAATTTTAGTCTTTATATTAATCGTTTGTCTCATTCGTTGCTCGCGTTCATTATTTATTAACCATTATCGACATTAGAAATAAAATATAAAATAAAATATGACTTTTTTTTTATAATGTAGATATAGCTCATCGTTAAAGATTAAAAAAACAGATTATAAAATCTATAAAAAGTATCTAATAAATAAAATATATAAACTTAAAAAATATAATAAAATTTATTAAAACAATCAAAATTTTGTTTAAATATATATTTATTTTCGTGTTTTTATTCCAATACAGAATTATTTCTCAGTTGTACCTATATAGAAAATTTTAATTTTAATTCTATAATACTTTCTTTATTTATTTTCAAAGTATGTCCATTAACTATTCAAGCGAATGCATTTAGTCTTTGAAATTCGCAATTTCGCACGACGATTTCGTTTGCCGATATTATTAAACCCCTGTGTCAGAGGAAAACGCAATTTTACATCGAACGGAAATGACACGCGCGCTGACAAACTGTAATTAGTACGGCGTATTCGCTATATACAAGCGTGATTCGCACGATTAGTTTCGAACGCAGCGGTGCAGATGTAAACGACAGTCGTTGGTTTATGCTCGGTAGGGCGGTTATATTATCGATTCCATCCGCATACCGTCCGCGCGACCATCCAATCGACCGATGAATGCACGTGTCGACTCTGCCGTAGATTTGTAAAATACCGAATGCAAAAGCCAGCATGTAATGCCAAAGGATATTGATATATAGATTAATACCGATTTTGTATCTAGTTTATCATAATAGTAATCGCAATCTTCATAATTTTTATAAATTTTTGCTAACTTTCTGTCAGCTAACACTTCAAAAGTTAAAGAATTTAATTTATTTCTTATAAATGGTATGCACTACATTTTCTATCTTACACAAAGGATTGGTATAAATTTCAATATTGGAATCTATCCCTAATATTTCCCTACATTTTATCGTGCTCACCTAACTTCATCATCGAACTGATCTATTCCAATCTGCGTGTATTCGATTGTAATTTGTAACACGGCAATTCACGAAATTGCTTACAGCCTGATCAGCGCACCTGGGACATGGCCGAAAAAGGGAAAAGACCCCTTTTAAAACAATTTTCTTTCTTTTGTATAGTGAGTAAATAAGAGATGAAAGAAATTGGATTTATTCGTTAGAACTTTTCAGGTTTTTTCGAATATTGAATCCAATGTATACATATGCATGTTGCACACATACACATATACATTGTGCTTATATAGAGTAGAGTGGGTAAGAATGCGCGGCGGATAAAAGTGCGCAGTGCAGGTATTACTTGTTTTCGTGTAAGTTAGATTGGTAACACTAACAATAAGTTAATTTATAATTAAGGTATCATGACTGAGTGGCGCCATATGTAAGTTGTAAGTGACAGCCGATTCAATTGAACAGCATTGAAACTATGAGGTAAGTTTCATTTTTTATCTTTCTGATGTAATATTTGGATTTTTTCCCAACTGTATTTTATAAGTAGAAATAAATTTAAGTAAATTATCAACAAGACATTTTGATTAAGGGTGCAAATCCATGCAGCGGAACGGCGTACGCACAAAATCGCGGAACAAAAGCCTTGACCAATCACAAGTTTTCCGCTGTTTTCGTTACGCGGATACGATCCCTGTACCCATGAGGGTGCGGTCAAATGGACTGATATTTTCTGCGTAACGCGTATTGCGTACGTAACCAATCAGAAACGCGAATATGCATAACCAAAAATGCGAAACGCTTCTAATTGGTTACGCGGTTACGCGTTACGCGGAAAATACATGCCATGTGACTCCAGCCTAACTTTTAACCTTAGGTTAACTCACTCTTTGTCTCTTTCTAAGGGGCATGAAACACTTTTTAAATTGCCGGTAAGCGTTAATAATCTTATACGGATAACAATTTGAAATGTCTAATATAGCATGACACACGCCAGAAACGAGTTAATCAAAATGTCTTATCAATGATTTACTTAAGCTTATTTCTACTTATGAAATACAGTTTGGAAGAAATCAAAATATTACATCAAAAAGCTGAAAAATAAAACTTACCTCATATAACGTTTTCGATTTGTTGACTCAACCCGACTCGAGTCAGATTAAAAGTTCGGAAAAATGCGATTATAAAATATAATAATATGCCGCCATAATGCTAAGAATATGTAATGGAAATTAAGAAATGCTTTCTACCATGATAGTTTAGAGTCATCGAGTTTTAAATTGGACTTTCGATCTGACCCGGAGTCGGGTCGAGTCAACAAATCGAAAATACTAATAGTTTCAACGCTGTTTAGACAAATCGGCTGTCATATGGCCGATGGCGCCACTCAGTCATGATAGTTTACGAATTAACTCAGTATTGTCAACCTCTAATTTACACGAAAACAAATATACCTGCATTGCACACTTTTGTCCCACTGCATGCGAACTTTTGCCCCACCGGTAGGGCAAAAGTGCGTTTTTGCACACAGTTCAAGAAAAGTTAATTACATGGAATGTATATATTCAAAATATAGACATAAACTCTAGTAAACATAAAAAAAAATATTTGAGGATTTTACAGTTCAAATTTCAAGACTGTAGCTATATCTCAACGGTAGATATATGGGATCAAAAACTAAATGCGTATACTTTTGCCCTACTATACTCTACAGTTAGTTTTTACCGTTATTTTACTTTTATTTTGTGTTGATGCAATTTAAACTCATGCTTAAATATTTTAAATTAGCGCTATAATTATATAAGTAAATGTTTTTGAAGTATATTTTGTACATGTGTACTGTTTTTTAATAATGTTAATATAAACACATATATTTATAATAAAATATATAATTATTAAAGCATATATTTCTTGAAATTATATTAATTACATGTTATGTCATATAATTATATTCTCTGTCTATAATTTTATAATTTTCTATGTTAATACCTATATTTTAGAAAAAGATTGTTTATTGTCATGTAAATATTAATTATTAAATATCAATTAAATTATAAATACATAATTACCTTGATAAAAATTGCGGTATGAAATGTTGGTGCTCCATGCGGATTAAATTCAATTTTCAGAAATAATATATATTATATTAGATATTAAAATAACCAGCAATTTAAACTGTATATGTTCCCTTCACCACCCTCTTACGATGATTTTTCGGATCGTTACACCTTTTTGAAACACGATCAAATATGAGCAAATTCGATTTACTTTCCAATGAATTTAATTTCGCGCTTCCTATATAGATTGCTGCTCGTCAATGCGTTAAGATACAAAGTACTGTGCTCCCTAAGTTACACTATCACTTATCACACAAATTAATACTAGTATTCATTAATATAATCGTATATAAAATTAAAAAATACATAATTCAAATATTTTTTTTTTAAAGAATATATATATGCTTAAAATTTGGAAAACTGAAAAAAATTAGAACAACTAATGTAATAGTAGAGAAAAGTACCCAATTATGAGATACCATATCTATTTTGTGTGATTGCCGGAAGTCTATGGGCAGAATTGAAAAATATATAGTAGGTCATTTTGAAGGGAATTTAATAAGCTTTAAGCTGAAATGTAAAATTTAATTTAAATATTAACATGACTACACGCACGATCAAACAATGAATTTTCCATTAAATAGGTTTTACCCTAAGGGCAATAAGTTCATGGTGGAACCAACAGATAGGGCCTATTAGTTCAGCAGAAATCTCGTTGTCGCATATTAGGAGCCTATCTCATAATGGGGAACTTTCATCTATTATTTTATAATAATATAATAAAATTCTGTAAGTATAAACATTTTTCGTGATACATTATTAGATATAAATTAAATAAAATCGCTATATCTGTTACGAACAAAATTATTTGGTTTTCAAGTTTGTGTTATTTTGATATCATTAATTAATATTGAACTGAACGCGATCTCGTTCCACGAGCGATTCGAAGTATCTCGTCGGAAGCAAATTTTAGGATCGTATCTCGTCCCTCGCAACAGGTGCAGAGCGCCTGCAGACGACATCGTGAATCGAATCGTCGTAGTATCACAAATGTATTTTCGTTGCGCGTTTATTGCCCGTCAAAACTGCCCGAGACAAAGAGCGTAACACGCCGCAATATATAAAATATTGAGCAAAAACATACAGCAGAAATTACTTCAGTGACAACAGTTTTCTCCCGAAACTGCTGTCGCAAACATATCTCGACATTATAGTGAAAGAAATAAAAACAAAACGCTTGTGTCATTCTTTTTTTATAGTCAATGAGTTCTATTTGATGTTATTACATGCCGATTATTTTAAAACAAGAATTCGAATAAAAGATGGAGAAAATACATCGAAGTCAATAATTATTATATGTTGATTATATTTTGTAATTAACAAAAATTATTTTTTTCTTGGCAGAGCAATGCTCTGCGACGGAAAACAATAAAAATAAACGGTTCCTTGGTTCACGCTTTGGTACGTCCCAACGTTCGGAAAAATTCAAGAATGTTATCAAAGATTTAAATCCCAGATTACTATATTACAGTCTTAACAAAAATGGAAATCCACAAAGCCACTCTTCCGATCAGTTCAAAGAAAAACGTTGTATATAAAATATCCTGGAAAAATTGCAACGTATCAATCATATGCGGGGCAAACGACGAGACAATTAAAAACAAAAATCTTAGAATATTTTCCCATATCCGCGGAACACAATCATTCTTTCCGTCATTACGGAACATAGAATCAACCATATATACAAGGCTTATGAAAACAAAGCTTCTTCTATGAGGAAGCAAAAGCTAAAAAAACAAGTGATCAAAAATAAATTCATTCATCAAAAGAAATTATTATTTAAATATATAAGTTATATATTTATTATATATACCAAAAAACGAAACGCAGTAACTCATTTAATTTTATAGGAGTATCAAACTGGCGCCAAGCATGTAGAGGACCCTTAGGAGAAAACGGTTTGTTTCCTGCCGGCCAAAGCGTGCATAATTCAAGGGTGGACCAGTATCGATTGAATCGCGCTTTTCTGAGCATTCCCTTTCAGTTTTGTTCTCTGCAGGAAAGGAGGAAGGAGAGGAAGAAAAGAAATTGCTTGAAGCAAAAGGCAGAAAAAAAATAGATTTTATAATATACTTTCAAAAATAATCAAATAAACATTTTTTTAATTTTTACATTTAAATACAATTTTAACATTACACTAAGTTAATTTTATATTAATATTAATTTAAAATTTGTAACGATAAAGAAAAATTTGGAGATTAAAAAAATAATTTTCCAAACGTTTTAAATATTGTATTATTTATATATTTACATATTTTTCATTTTATTTGCATCTATAATTTAGTAAATAAAGAAAAGCATAATTTGAACCTAAGATATTACGTACATAAATACTTTTATTTTTAAAAATGTATGGATTTATAATGTTGTGCGAAAAATAACATATAATCCTTAGAATCCGTGTCAAATCAAACATTCAATATAATAAGAAGATAAAAAGTGTATTCTTTAAAATTAAAGAACTAGAAGGCGAAAGGTCGCGATTGCAGATCGTAAAAAATGAGCTATCGGTGTTATCGTTCCGCTCAAACTGCTAAGCGGTCCCTTTATGGCACAACGCCTCATAAACGACCCTATGTACCACCATGAACCTCGATATTATGATTAAATATATAAATACTTTCTCACACATTCTCGAATATATTATTTGTTTCTAATGTTTTGTGAGGCTATTAACATTTTAAATAATATTTTTCAATTTTTAATTGATATAAATCTATTCCCTTTAATTTATTAATTTTAAAATTTTACTTAATTTTTTTATTTACGTAATTTCTTCATTAATATATACATATATATATATATATATATATATATATATATATATATATATATATATATATGTATATAATTCAGTACCTGGAGAGAAGAGAAAATCCTCATTAATTCTGTGTCTGACACTCGGATATGTCTACATAATCATTAAGATAATCATCTGTGTCGACCATCATGATCGAGGGTACAATAATCGATGTGAGTCGTAAATTGGATACACGTGAGCTCCTCCAGCTATACGTGTTTGGAATCCCTCTTTATTGAGTACTGATCTCCCTACTAATTTCGCTAACAATCAATCTTTTTTAATTTTGATATCTGATGGTGGAGTCATTAATCGCCATATAAATTGTATAACAACCACAATAAGTACAAATTTATCTAATGTATGTACATACACATATAAACTTCCTACTTATCTAAACAAATTAAATACTGTATCGAGATACTTTTTTTTTTAACATTTGCTATTTTGTTAATAAATTACAAAATACAGATTCGAAATATTCGAGGCATCCACAACAGAATCACATATCTATATAAAGAAACTTAATATAAAAAAAATTAAGAATAATTTTATAGAACAAACAATAATCATTTCTTAATATTTATAATATATCAATTGTTGTTGCATTGTTTTTAATATTTGCCAGTTAATAAATAATTTCAAATTTTTGAACATTAAAGATGCTTATATACGATATGAACATAAGCTAGAAGGAATTAAGCATCAGAACCAGAGGATCGTCACTAGCCCGTTCGATCATGGAAGTCAAGCAACATTGAGTGCGGTTACTACTTGGATGGGTGACCGCCTGAATAAAAAAAATACGGCAATATATTTCGGAAACCTTTCAACACACTTTCTCAGAAAGGTTTCAAGTGCGAGAATCGCGGACATTTTGCTATTCCAGAGCTGTCTCAGAGATGTTGCAGAAACATTTTGAAATATTTATGACATGTTTCAACTCCATCAGATGAAACATTTTTTAAATATCTCTGAAAGGTTTCAGATATATTTTGGTAAACTTTCAGCACGGTTTCAGAAAGGTTTCAAGTGCAAGAATCGCGGACATTTTGCTATTCCAGAGATGTCTCAGAGCTGTTGCAGAAACGTTTTGAAATATTTATGAGATGTTTCAACCTATCGAATGAAACATTTCTTAGATATTTCTGAAAGGTTCTTGTGCTGTATGGGTACTTCAGCCAGGATTCGAACCTGGAACTTCTTTCATTCCGTGAAGGTGTCGTACCAATTCGACCACTGAGGCCTGTGGTAAATTTATCGCAATAACCTATTATTAGTTATAACATTACGCGTATACTTTGTGCCAGCGTGATTTAAAATTCGAAGTATAGGTTCCAATGGAACATCCGCATAGAAAACAGGCTAACTAAGAACCAAGCGCGGTAAATAATGCGCGAAAGTTTTATTTATATTTTTATTTTACATATTTTCCAACGTACCCCTTTGACTGCGCGCTGACTAGATTTGACAAATCTAGTCTGACAACATACTTACATATATATAAGCATCTCATTTTTATTAAATTAAATTATTAAATTTATTGCGAAAAATATTACCTCAGCCAGGATTCGAACCTGGAACTTCCCTCATTCCGTGTAGGGCGTCAGTATCAAAGGTTATTTAAAAACGACCAGAACCCATGGTCGAAAAAGTCATGACGATTAATATGACCAAAACCAATGGTCGAATTGTCACGACACTAGCCAAACGTTGTCGGTTATAAAAATAGTACATAATACATAATTATTTATACAGAAAGTATTAAAAATATTTTTTTATAAGATAGTGCTATGATGATATAATCAAGATCTTAGCATTCATGACAGCTTATTGTAATAATCAAATACGAGGTAACGTTTAATATACGGGATGAATATTGTAGAACATCTTGTCTTTTGAAATCTGGCGCAGACATTGCGACCCTGTTTCACTTCAAATGACATATTTGTGGAGCGACACGACTGGTGCTGACGGATGCCGGAAATTAGGTGATTGTTAGGCTATTAGGTTGCACACGTACCAATTGCCAGTAGTAAGATTAATTAAAGAAAGACTATGTGTTATGTGATACTTATGTAATTAAAAAAGTCAGTTGGAGATTTTTGCTAAAATTTTTGTGAAGTTTCTTATTCCAAATAGTGTGATGATATTATTGATTCAGAGTTTTTTTATAAGAATAACAGTTTTTTTATCTATTTCAACTTATTATAAATATGTTAAAAGTTTTTTATATTATATTGTAGCATTTATAGCTTCCTTCGTCACTGATAGCCTCGCTTTAACGTAGAACAATAAAAAATGTAAACTCTCTTCACTTTGCTCTCTTTGTTTCGAGTTCTTCATTGTAATTTTGTGCTCGGCGCAAAATCCGTGCAAACGAGACTGTGACGAATGCCGGAAATAACACGATGCGTCGGACTTGGAAATCTATTATCGGCAGAATTAGCAGTGCCTCGAGGCACGTATTCCAGCGACACGGGCACGCACCCTTTGTCTACCCGCTAACGATATAGGGTAGGTGGATAAGGGTGGTGTACCCGTGCGCGCAGTCCCCTCGGCAAACATCAGACTCGCGTTAGCCGTCAGAAATCAGGGGGATATCCGGAGAAACCGACCCGGGGGAATCTCCATGGTGCGGGCGCGCCGCTATATCGAGTTTCCTAATAATTCGATGGTCTTCCTCTTTCGGCCGCCCGATCAATTCGCTTCTCTCGCGAATCTCTGTTAGTCCGTTCTTTCCGCATTCGCTTTATTTGGATTTGGATCTTTGTTGATGCGATCTTTTAGACTGCATCAAAAATTTGATGCCTTAGAAGTAAAAGAATGTAAAATATTATAAGAGAGATAAAAAGTTTAGAATAATTAATAAATTGATTTGAAAAAAGTATATCTATAATAAATAAATAGATAAGTAAAAGGTATTATATAGGTTTAATATTTTAATTATAGGCAATTGTGAACATAAATTCGGCTAGGTTAAAACTTGTACATACGCATTGCAACATAAATTTAATGAAACAGAAATTTTGAAAATTAAAAAACAGGAATAAAACAATATTAAAACGTGTGATGTGTTAATATTTGCAGTGTTATCCGTATTTGGTACATATTTGTTTTCTATATTCATAGATTCTTTTCCTTTTCAGATCGATAGAAAATTTATGGAATCTTCAATACTTTAGAGATTAACAAGCCATTCTCCTACCTTTCTATTCATTCGGTCCTACGCTCTTGATTTTTTTAATAATATATACATATTACATACATAAACATATTACAATAATCTATATTATATTGAGATCCAACAGTTTCTTCGGGCACTCAAAACTGATGCCAATGGCAGAAACGGTCCACTGTGGGACCCATAAATTCCGAACAGACGACGTCTGGACCGACAATTTCGCCAGATGAACTGCTTTGAGGCGTGGTTATGCGGGTGCACACCCTATATACATATACGGGACGGTAGACGGTAGTTTTGCCACGGTTCTCTGTAGCTCGCAACCGTCATGGCGCAAGATGTGAAGCTTCCGCAACTCCCGAGAGCATCATAGTTCAAACTTGTTCCTGGATTCTCAACGAACTACATCGAAGGAGATCCTCGAAAGGAAGTACACAGCATGTATTGTTACATTACAAGGGAGAGTTACTCTTGTACACTACTCTTTGTTAGTTTAATTAGAAATAAAGCATATTTAAACAAATATATTATTGTCTTCTATTTCTTATTGTCTATTCATTATTATAAAAATTATTATTCTTGTGTTCTTCTCTTTTCTCATAAGTATCTGAATTAACTTAATATTATTATATCTACTTAATTATCACATCAAACACAAATTTTAACATCATGTCTTTTTAAAAACGTTCTAAAAAGCTTTTGGTTGTATTTAACAACTATATAACGTAATACTGAATCGATTTATCCCATACATAAAGCGGAAGGCTATACATCTTCGCCTTTTACATTATTTTATTTTACGGTTCGACGAAAAGAATTCCATTTTGTCCGTGCAAAACGACGAGTGCCAAAAAACCGAGGCGGTAAACACGCGGTTTTATGTCGTAGTGAAAATTTTTATCCCCTTCCGAGTACTTCCTCGATCTCATCCGGTCTAATACTGCGATCGCACATCTGGAGCTGTCCAAGAAGATTGCAAGGAAGGGAGAAATTGCATTATTTTTCGACATCGAGATGCCGGAGGATGAACGGCAAGCGCAGAAGAGAGGATGCGCATTAAAAGGGGATTTGCTGCACTTTCGAAATTCACGTCGGTCAAGATATAGCTCGTATAATGGCTTGGGAAATATTCGGAAATGCCGCGCCATAGTCAGAAGAGAACGTATATTAGACTCGTGAAAGGTATTATTAAATTCTTAGTGTCGCTAAGTTATTATTAATAGCTATAGTTATATCAGTTATTAAAAATGCTTACATAAATATCAATAAAATAAGAAACACTTCTAAGAGCTTATTGCAATATTAAATTATGTAACTTTAAGTAGTTAAGTTACAATAAATAAATACATAATAAAATATAAAATAAAAATATTTTATTATAAATAAAAGCAGAAAATTGCAATATATATTTATTATAATAAATAAAAAATAAATAAAGATTATGTATGTAATAAAATATGATTTATTACATTTATTTGTTATTAGCGTTTCAGCAAAATTCTTCATTTGCAATTCTTATAATTAAAAATGATCAAAGTCATTGCACCAAAAAATGACGTAAAAAAATCACGTATAATGACAATAATAATGAGCAAAATCGATCACTCGAGAAGCCTAGTACGCGGCAAATTCATTATGTCAAAGACTGATCGCATTAAGGTGGCTCATAGTGACATCGTTAGTCAATAATACAACTTACATAAAACTTGATAAAATACATTATGATTTTTCCTAAACATCTTATCTAAATAAAAATTATTAATATTGATAATGTTCCTATTATTAATTTTTATAAGTAGTTTATAAATTTATAATAATTATAAAAGGTCGATTGATTAATGTCGTCTTGATCCTAGCAGCCGACTTGCCGTCTCCCCGCTGGCGTATCTAACTTCTTAGCGTGTCCATGACATTTTAATTCCGTGACACGCACATATGCATCATCACTTTCTCGATCAAATATTTCTTAAAAATCTATGGCAACACACAACCTTTCATATACCACTGGAAAGCTTGTGATTTTATTTTTCAGTGATCAGTTTTTTATTAACATTTCTAGTTTTTCTTAAAAGATATCATATCCATTTCCGGTAAAAATTCAATAACCTACTCCCATAAAAGCTATATTAAAAAGTGTTTTTTATATTGCTCGTTTGCAATAATTTACATGGCAACAGAGTCTCAAATTTTGAGATCTGGTTTATTATATGTTAAAGAACACAAAGTTTTATTTATGTGGCTAGTCTTTTAGTTTCTATAGAGCCACCTTCTCCCCCACTGTCTTCTTCTTCTCTCTTTTTCTGTACAATATGCTATATACTATATTGTTATTACTATATACTATATGTATAGGTACTATATTTTGTTATTAAGTATATTATTATATACTAATGCATGTTATATTAATAAATTTGCTATATTGTGCTAATTTTTTAGCAATAATTTTATTTATGGTGGACGATTTTCAAACAGCAATTTTAGTTATCTATATAGTTATCTCGTGTATATTAATACATTTTCTTTTGTTTATGATTGATTCGTCAAATTGATTTGTTTCGTGGTGCGGTAATAAAGTATTAATTATTAATTTTTATATTATCTCTTTTTACTCTTTTTTACATATAATTTCATCTTATTTCCACATATTATTATTTTATATTATTGTATTAGTTTACATATTAAAAATTTTAATCTCTAGAGTTATCTGAAATTGTAAATTTCTAAAATTTATTGAATCGCACATCCATGGTGTTGGTATATAAAAGAGACTATAATTTTTAATTCTTAAAGTAGATTAAATCTTATTTTGATTAAATGTCATTTAACTATAAATTATTCTGCGTTATATAGAATAGGAACAAACGCTCTGCTTTCTCTCTCTCTTACTTGACGCACGCTTCCTCTTGGGTTTCTCTTTCTTTGCATCAAGGAGAATGAATAGCTCGCGGGTCCGAAGTGAAGACAAACTTTTTAGTGAGATTACTAGCCGATAATAATTCAACCGCGGAGGCCGAGGTCGGAATTTCATTTCAGTTCCGTGCCTCGTCCCCTCATTCTCACCGCCTCCGTATTCAACCGGGGGCTGCAAGTGACAGTGGCGCGAGACTAGCCCAGAAATCTGCTTATGACGTCGCAGATCAAAAGTCCGCGGAACGTGTGTATACTGTGTATTACGAATATCTCGCTCCTTTTAACAAAGACGAATTAAAAAACTTAATAAAAAGTAAACAAAGAAAATTAGAACGCCGTACTATAAATTTTAGAAAATTAGAAACATTTAAATAAAAATTTCAAAAAATTAAAAAAATATTTTTGATGCAACAAATTGATTTTTTTCTATTAAACACGACAAATTTCTAATCATATTAATTTCATAGTCAATCAAGAAATCTTACTCTTCCCGTTTTAAACGGCAAATTTTTATGAGGATTGTATAGAATCATAAAATAATTATAAAAAATTTTTTAATACAAAAACAAGTTTTACAAGATTTAATTTAATTCATTTAAGCCTATCGATTTAGGGAACGCGTTATCTTGTACCTATTTCCTCTCCGCTCTTTTTTTTTTACCGTGCTGCAGTGGAGTAGATATATATAAACCCTGAAATTTCGAATTCCTACAACGATGTAAAAAGAGCGGAGAGAGAAACAATGGCGAAAAAAGTTTCGCACTTGTCACGACGGCTATTTTTTCGGAAACATACTTTTTCTCTTTTTTTTCCCCCGCCGACACCCCGGCAAAAACATCGGCTCGAATTTGACGAACAAAAGTGTCGGAAACGGAGAACGACATTTCCGGGAAACGCGGAGAGAAAAAAAAATGAAAGGTGGAGCTTGATATTTTTTCGAAGAGGGAAGGGCGATAGCGGAGAAATTGGAAATTTTGTTCGCGCGAAACATGTCGCGTCGCATCCCTCGTCTATTCGTCTGGTTAATTTACATATACACGCTCACGCGTTTTTTTACCGATATATGTATATAGGTATATTAAAGAGATTGACCGTTTTTTGGTCATTCCCGACGCATAACACGTTCATCACGATCAAATGTCGCGACACGGAAAAGCAGAATAAAATATATGAATTGCATTAAATAAATGTTGAAAAAACAATTCTACTTAAAAAGATTATTATCTGGCATCTACTTGTTTTTTTGAGATTTACGAAATAAAGTTAGTAATAAAGAATGAGAAAATCATATCTTCTATTAAAAAAAAGACCTTCTCTTTTTATGAAAATGTATAAGTTTCTAAAAAATAAACATTTTGTTTTTTATAATATACGTACTTATGTATGTCTGTACTATATACAGCAATTTATTAAATTATAACATTTGATTGTTATTATAACAAATACTTCAAATTATATTACGAAAATCATTACAATGTTTACATAAATAATATTAATTATATTATTATATTAATATATGTAATATAATATTATTGTCAACACCAACGCTATACAATATAAATATTATTTGATTAACGTAAAAGCATGTCGCGCTTTTTGATGTGAGATAATCCTTGCGGCGGAGATACACAAATAAGAGCGGACATTAAACGTCCCTCGTCATTTTTTACGGTAGCGGCGTGATGCTCTTCGCGTCAATTATTCATATTGAGAACAAGCTAAATCACGTTGTGACAAATAATGTATAATGTATAATATTAATATCGTCAGATATACATATACATATAAACACATACACAACACGCATACACAAATTTGGGAAAAGTGTTCGAACTTTTCGTAAAGACAAAAAAGAAGATAGTAAATGCGTGTATCTTACAAAATGATTATATAAAAGTTACGCGAAAGGGCTTCCAGACGATGTGAGATTAATAATAAATTGCACAAACGCCAGGCGTAACTTTGGGGAAGCGAGTAGGGAGAGAGTGCATTTTCGTAAATATAAAGTAATAAGAAAACTCTCTCTCTCTAACTTTAGAGTATTTTTATAACAGCAAAATATTATGGATAAATTTTCGTCGTGCATTATTGGAAATAAAATCATGTGAAGAAACGATAGCAGAAATTATAGTTATTTTTAGAAATAATAATTTATTTTTAAATACATAATATAATTTACCTTCAATCATATAATTTATAATTTATGTGAAAGTAATATCCAATAAAAAATTGTTTGCTAAAATATTTTTAAAAAATAAAGCTTGGTGTGGTATTTTTCACAATATATTGCAAGCATTTCAGAATATATGATAATATTAGCTTAAAGTAATGTTTAATTTTTGCTAGCAGTGAATGTAAAGCCATGCAAGAAAACAAAATTAAAACTGTTTTTAGAATAATTATAGCTAATAATTTTTCCAATAAATTTAATGCTATAGAAAAAATTGTTATAAATAAATTAACATTATACAAAGTTTAATATATTGTTACGTCCTGCAGACTTCACGATCGATCGGAGAGCGAGCTTAGATCTCCTCACATTTCTTTTATACAACTATAATAGCTATTTGCTTGCGACGAAGCGACCCTTCAGAATAAAGTATTGACAGACGGGGCATACGTGATCGAATTTTGTCTATCAACCTTGTCTGGCCCATAACTTAAACCCGGCGACACGACGCGCCAAAAGAGCCTGAATTCCAGACAGGGTTAATGAAGATCTTTATTGCATCGAGCGAGCTTTCTAAAATTTGCTTGTTCGATGGTTCCGACAAACAGAGACAAGGCCTAGGACGTGCCTGTAAATACACGTGGCGGAAGTTCTGTTGGACTTGTACTTACCATTAAGATTGAGAAGTATATGGATCATCTGTCGACATAAAACCAGGGTCGCGAGATAAGTAAGGAACCCTAATAAAAAAGAAATCGGCGATAGCCGAAAAACAAATGCGTCACTGGAAAAACCGATGGGTTACACCTCCAACAAGATAGTGGGGGCCTTACGAGGAGACTCACCAATGGAAACCCGAAAAAATCGATAACCGTCTCTAGCTTTCTAGGATAGGCGAAAATTAAGAATCTACCTCCTGGGCGAGAAACATCTCGCCCAATAAGAAATCCCTTAAACAATAATTAGAAACGTCCCGCCAACCAGAAGTTCACAAAATGAAAACCAGACATCCCACACGAAACCCATCCCTTCCATTCCTTATATTTTCCTATATAAATCGCGACATCACGGGACTCGCGGCTCAAAACAATTCTCTCAGTCCCTCAAGCTTGGGTCTACGTATTGCTCGGTATTATAATCGTGATCTCGCTCGTTTTAAGTCACGATTCCAAGTTTAAAGTCAGTGAAGGAGATCCGACCAATCATCAGTCGTTCCGACTCACCCACCGACGAGATCAACGTCCATTTCGGGAGAATTCCAACGCGACATTCAAAAACTCATCAAGTAGTAAGTCCTACACACACACACACACAGCACACACACACACACACACACATATATATATATATATTAGCTCCTTTTCTTCTTTATATATGCGGGTTAGGGAAGTCTCTCAGTATAACCCTTCCATCCCTCTTGCTACGCCTGTTCCGAATTAGCCGATTTATCGGTCGATTCCGAATAATCTCCATTGCTTTGAGTTAGCTGGCTCGGTGGACTCGGAGTATGTTGCTTTGGGTTAGCTAGCTCGGTGGACTCGGGATATGTTGCTCTGAGTTAACTGATTTGTCGGTGGACTCGGGGTATATTGCTTTGAGTTAGCTGACTCGTTGGTGGACTCGAAGTACTCCTTAGATTTATTCTCCAAAACATGAGGTGACTTCCCCGCACTTGACGGATTTAAATATTAACAATCCGCTAATTTGTAGTGGATTTGGCCGGTCCCACCCATAAGAAGTCGCGAAACGCCGCGAAACACAAGAGACGTCGCCACAAGCGAGCGCGCAGGGAAGCGGAAGAACCCTGTTCCTCACCGCCCGGTGCTTCGTGTCTCGCCACTCCACCGCCCCTACCAGCGTTCTCAGAGGAACCCTGTTCCTCACAGCAGTATCGCCCCGTCGTACCTATTATCCTCCCATCTCGCCCCTCCCCCGCACCTTCTCGTCCGGTATGTTGGGTGGCCCCATTTCGCGTGGTCCCGTCAACCGCGATCCTGCTGCCCTCCTCGAACCTCCCGATTCCTCCTCCTCTTCCCGAACTCCGTTCCCGACCCCCTCGACCGCCTCCACGGTTGACATTCCTGACCAAGAAGACGACCCCGAGATCGTAATGTTAGATTAATAACTATAATAGAATAAATTTTCCTGTTTAATTCTTATGTGTTTTACTTAATTAATTGACATCCATACACGACACTTAGCTAAATTCATGTAATCTCACTTCTGGTTCCGATTGTAATAATAGCGGGCAGGATGTCCATTTCCAAATAGATCTCCATTCAAAAACCCCGTCCGATCACCCCCGCACCAATGTTACACCCGCGAAAAACACGCACATGTTACACACACATCCGACATGCACACTTATAAATGTATTCAATTTTATTTGCTTTAATTTTTATTTTTGTTTGCCTAGTTTATATTATCGTAATAAATGTTGTCTTATGTTAAATATTAATCTCAATCTGCATTCATTTATAATCTAAGACCTCCACTACCATTCCACGTCTCGAAATCGCACGAGGTTCGATCCTGAGTTAAAAGGATTAAATTCCCTAACTCGAAAGAGGACCGACAATCGCACCGCTCACGGAAGGCGTTCTAGCGTCTCTACCGACGTTGACCCTTCCTGAGTCATAAAAGTGCGTTCGACTCGCGCCACGCTCTGGCACCTGCGAGCGAAATTCTTAAGCGTCTATAGTTGCGTCCTTCCTTACCCCGACCCCTCTGGTTAGCCTTTTCTTTGCTTCCCAGATTTTTCTTATCCTAATCCCAGGGTTGGATGCAACAATATCGGAAATTGTGTAAATTTACAATCCTTCTCTTTTAGGGCAAAAAAGAATACCTGCTTTCAATATTCTACGCTATTTTCATTATTCCTTTACTCTGCGTTATAAGGTTAGATATTTAATTTGTTAATAATGCGTTGGTTTAATTAAGTGTTTTAAGTATGAAGCTGTCTTAAGACTGAACTGCCTGGATTAATATCACACGCAAAATTGGCATCACTGCCAAGAAACGACCTAATTCGTGACATGTGTTCGGAATTAGTGTCATAATATTATGCATAATTGCTCTTCCGTTGCCAGCTGTCCGCCGTTTCAACGGTACTACTTAATAACGTTATTCATATTCTTAAAAGAGAACGAATTTTTCTTATGATAAACTAATTCTTAAGAAAAATGCACATGTAAATATGAGGTAATAATTCTATTTTTTAATAATAATAATAAAATAATATTTTAATGCAAATATACACAGTATGTTAGGGAGTTACTATTTCAAAAATTTTGCAGGCTAAAATTAATATCAATATTTTGTTATTAGAAATACTAATAACTTTTTACAGAAATCTGGGTATTTTATTGTAAAATATAATTTTACAAATTTTGAAAAATATAATTTTAAAATTAATAATAGAAAACATGTGTTAATTTCAATATTTTTTCCTTTTAATCTATATTAAAATATTATAGAAGCTACAGAAAAGTTTTCAAACAAAACAGTGTATTAATATTAATTATCATTATTTAAAAATAATGTATTATTAAAAGTAACACAATTATTTTTTATATTTATATGTTTATGTGATATCTTTTTTTCAGCAATTTTATGCTACAACAAAATTAATAAAAATTAATACTGTATGACGCGATGAAATTATAATGCAGTGATCTAATGGCCTATTTTGTAAACAACTAGCATATGAGTCATATATCAAACGAAACACACGTAATTATCGTCCGGTTTAATTGTCGCAGTTAATCACGTTCGTCGATAATATGGAACTAAAGTTATGCCAAGTTTCAAACTTTGGCGAGTGCGGACCCTTCTCGAACCCCATTGAAATTTTGCGTCCTTTCAGGAAGACATCGTCCATCTTGTCTTTAGAGTAAATAAAAGGGGGTACTAACAGAAGATTCTTCCACTTATTTATTGAAATAGGCCATAGCTCAAATTTTTAGAATAAAGGCTTCTTGACTGTAATCTATTTTTGTTTTAATTAAACAGTACTATGGTAATCACAACTATGCTAATGTAAATAAATAACAAATAATGTATATTTACTTTCGAATTAAGTACAAATAAAATTAATTAAAGCATAAATAGAAGTATTGTGGCCTATCTCAAACTTCTAGCTGGCAGTTTATTCAGGTTTACTAATATTAGATAGGTCTAGCAGATTTTTTGCTTTTGCAGTTTCATCTAATTAAAAAAAAATTCTATCAGTTAAAATATAGTTATATTATAGATATATATATATATCTAATAATAATTTCTATCTAATAATTTCCATATTGCGCAGAATCCTCCTCGTGATGTATGAGAGACTGCACCTACCAATATTCGTGATGTTACATGGA
Organism: Temnothorax ravouxi; assembly: GCA_030770255.1. NCBI lineage: Eukaryota > Metazoa > Arthropoda > Insecta > Hymenoptera > Formicidae > Temnothorax > Temnothorax ravouxi. The sequence continues at coordinate 20,579 of JASTWP010001036.1, read as the reverse complement.
ACATTGGATGTTATACCGAGCGGTCAGATTCTCATTACATTTTTTATATTCGCTATAAATCATAATTCTTAATTACTAATTTCGCAATTTTATGCAAATCTTAATCTGCTTCATATTAGTTAAAAAATTGGCAATAAAGATAGATTATTGTATAACAGATATATATATATATATATATATATATATATATATATATATAACATCCAATGTTCCATGTAACATCACGAATATTGGTAGGTGCAGTCTCTCATACATCACGAGGAGGATTCTGCGCAATATGGAAATTATTCGCGTGAGATTTTCGCCATAAATTACGGGAATTAATTCGATTTAACCTCCACCGCACGTGGCAAGGGTAGTTAATGTGTCTCCCCCCTTTCCCTTTCTCTCTCCGTTTTACTTTACAAGCCGAATTTTTCCGTAATTATTTTATATTACGTGTTCAATATACATATGCATAAAATATATATGTATTTTAAATATGCTTATACATTTGTATACATAAACGTACTTTTTAATAACAATTATTTATTTTATTATTTTTCACAACAATTAATAATAAAAATACGAAAATCTCTATATTTGTGTAATACTTTAATACTTATTGTGTAATAATAAAAAATATTAAAATATACCTAATAAAATTATAATGCAGTATGATTATTATTAATGTTATAGGATTATCGTATATTTGTTATATGTACAAAATTATCATGTTGATAATTGATCAATTTGCAAATTAAAGTAGAATGATAAACGCAACAACACACGCTTGAGCGTGATTTCGATTCATCAATCAATCTATGTTTCGAAATAAACAACACGATCGCACTTGACCTCGTTGAAAAAATGCCAAGGAAGAAAAGAAGATGTACTCACCGCTTGTACGAATCCGGGGTCGCGCAGAGCTCGCTCAGCATGCAGTCCAAATCGGTTGCCAGAGAATTAAGCAGCTGAAAGACAAAAGACGAGAAGAGGGTTAAGGTCAGAGAGGGAAGACTAGTTCGACAATAGGTTATCATTCTATTAACTAACCGTCCGGTTGATCATCAATAATGCCGTTTACATTATAAAATGTTAAAACTGCCACTATGTAAATTTCAACATTTTAACGCAGTAAATCTCCGAAATTAAGTAATATAATAATCGAATCTATTAAAAATATCCTTTTAATTGTTTTCGGTCAATTTAAAGATTTCCTTAAAAATTTCAATGTATTACATAATATATAAAATATAATAAATAAATAAAGTAATCGCTCATATATGTCAAATACAATGGAAATAAAGGCCAACAATCGAGCAAGACAAAGATGTAAAATCAAATATACAAATTACGGGACGTTTCGAATACACAGTGTCTTCTTCAGCCGATAAATTTGAACAATTACATGAAGTCGCGAAATAAGCAAATTATCCAATAATCAAAAAATAAATAAAGAGGTAAAACAAATTATATTATTGATCTTATATTATTTATATTGATTATTGATCTTATATTATTTAACTTCATCTTATATTATTAAATGAACTTGATTTTACATCTTGTCTTGCTCGATTGTTGGCCTTTATTTTCATTGTATATAAAATATAATTTTAATATATTAGGTATATACATAATATACAATATGACAAATATCAAAAGTAAAATTTCGACTATTTTTCCGTCATTATAAATTTATAAAATTCGACATGAGAGTAGTATTCAACGACCAGAAAAATTCTTACATTTGAATAACACAATTAAAAAAATATTTTATAGATTAATGTTCACAACTTAATTATAGAATGTAACATTTATGGGTGAAATATACGCCTAAAGAAAAAAAACAGGAGATTTCGATTTTTATAGTGTCTGTACTGTGGCATAAATCCTGCATGCTAAAAATGCTGCATATCCTAAACAAGAGGGATGTACAAGATATAAAACTAAACAAAGAATACAAGAGCTATGCACTTGTATTTTGCTGTATTCCATCTTTTACTATCCCTCTACTCTTTATGTATAATAACCATTAAAACCTTTTACATTCCCTACATTAACTATTTTACATATGTCGTAATATATGATCGCGCTACTTACTATTACATTGAGAAGTCGATTCAACTCACAACGGTTTTGTTAATATTAACAGTAAAGAACTGAAATTACAACACAATACTAATATGCCATAAAAGTACATAGCAGTATAATTGCGAGCAAGTATCTTTATTCCTTCTATTATTCTTTCTGACTTCTGCGGTGTAAAATTATGAAATGTTGAACGACACTTATTATTCACCTAAACATTCTTCTTACGGAGATCAACACTATTTACGTTGCAATGAGCAATTATTTTGTATTTTTAATTGAATATATTAAAATAATTTTGTACAACAATTTTTCGTACTGGCGCGGCGCGTGCATTTGGCAATTTTTAAATATATTTTTTTAAATCATGTTATACATCCTTAAATAAGATATTGGGACACCTTAAAATATGCTATCGCAAGACAATATAATTATGACAATAATGATCGTCACAGTCTGTTCTTGTCGTCGTCACAGCACAGCAACTGCTCCTGTATTTGCATTGCGTGGGCGAAAATCGCGAGGCCGGAAAATTAGAAGGTTTCCGTCCATGAGCACTCTCCCAGAGTCAATATTGAGCGTTGTTAGGGAAGAAACGAGCCGATAAAGCTTTCGTATGCGGAAAGATTTTATGCCGTGTAAAAGTTTTGTATTCTTTATTCGTATAGTTTGATATACAGAATGTCTACCAATTACCGTATCACCTCTCGTGGGCAGGTATAGAAAAGATTAAATTAAATAGAACAGTCCTTTACTGTTCCGTAAGTTTCTCAATAATTAATGAGAAAAATTAATTAATAAAGATCATTCATTCATCCATTCATTCATTTATTTATTACATCCATTCATCCATTCACCCATTCATCCATTCATTCATTTATCCATTCATTTATTCATTCATTCATTCATTTATTTATTAAATCCATTCACCCATTCATCCATTCATCCATTCACCCATTTATTAATTCATTTATTTATTTATTTATTAAATCCATTCATCTATTTATTCATTCATTTATTTATTTATTAAATTGCGAAAACATTTAGCTTACATTGAGAGTTTTCAAAAACTATATAATAAAGTATATTTTCCTTTAATATTTTTCGAGAAAAAACGTTGCAAGAAAACGTTGCATCTGTGCCTGAATTTATCCCCCCTTACTGTCGACAAAGACGTAGTTCTACGTCAAAAAATATTATTTTGATTCGACATTATATATGATGTATTTTAAGCAGGCATATTTTATCTGGGAATTAATAAACATATAGGTACATTAAAAATATATATGTAAAAGCATATTTTTTTAATTAAGAAATAATTAGAATTTATTCAACACGGAATTTAAATAACTTTTAGATAGTAGTGTATTTTTATTTTATACTAATTGTTATTTTTAAACGCAAAAAAGAACTCAGAAATAATAAAAAATTAATATAGATTAAATTTGTAACTAAAAAGTAATAAAATTCCTAAATATTATTTATAGTTAGGAGGAGATATTTAAGGGGATATTTTTTTATTGCAGCTGCAAACGCCGCGCCGTGATCATTAGTGGACCACAACCGACCATCCCAACACGCGTAAAGTGCGTACTTGCGGTACACAATAATACGCGTGCGTAATTCAAATGCGTGTTTCCCTCCCTTCGAGAGGGGAGTTGTGTTGCGAGAGCAAGCTCGAAAGGGTTATCGCGAAAATGTAATTGCAGACTATCATCCCTGATCATATATTCCGATCAACTCTCTCCCGTTTCCTCCTCCTGCTCTCCCATCGATAGATAAAACAAACCGCAATCTGTCAATGCAAATATCGATTCCCATCGTGACTGCTGTCATACCGTTCCCTTTACAAACTTGCACTTTTGAAATTTTTATAGCGACGTATTTGATGAACGACTGAACCCAAGTCCCTTGCCTTGCAATTTTAATCTACCCGAAAAAATTGCCGAGAATTTTATAAAACGACTCTTAAGGATTTTTCTGAAGAATATATTATTGCATCTTATATATCATATAGATTTAATTTTGATTATTCTTAAGGGGATGCTGGAGTGGCAAGAATTACCGACATTTCTTTGAGCAGGCTATACTTTGAATTGGCTTCACGGAATTAAAAAATTTTTTTACAGAATTAAAGTACGCATAAAAACGGAGAGTGCTAGCGTTGATTTTACATCAAAAACAAAAAAAAATTATATGTATGACGTGACAACATTTGCTGCACATAAAAATTTAGACTTTGTACGTATAAAATAAGCATACAGCACCCTCGAAATTGCAAAAAAGAATAATGTTGTGCTTTCAGAAATGAGCCTAGAAGCTTTAGTATAAGAGAAAAATTTGCCTGAAAATCTCACATGTATGTATGCGTGCGGAGTAGTATTGCGTGTAGCGAGAGATGGCGCAGCAACCGAAACAAGGCCAGATGCCCCTCGTTAGACAAGGGCAGATATAGGCCGGTAATATAGAAAATGATAGAAAACGAATTAGAACAGAATTAAAAATGTTCGACATTATCGACACCGAGGAAGTTCGGCCGTCACTCCAGCATCCCCTTAAATAGTAAATTACTTTGAAATATTTAAAAAAAAGGTATTAAAAACGCTGAAATAAGATATTGATACATATTTTTACATAACAATAAGAGATATATCTAATTATTATTATCAATATTTAATATATTTCAATTAATTCAAGTAATTTATAAATTCTTCACTTTTTCTAATTCTTCGGCGAGGCAAAAGATTATAGCATTATTTTTTATTGTCAATTAAATATAAGTCAGGTTTCTGTCATTTTTCACGTTTATTGACTTACAGTGTTTGCTGCAATCTAAGATGAATCCTTTACTGATCCAGCATCAATAAAAAGATCAGCAAGAAACAGTAAATCGTATAAGTCGCGAAAAATTTGAAAAATCGAGGATACGCCGCGAAACGCGCGCAATGTGGGAAGTGCATCTGTCTATGTAACCACGTAGCGTACGCGCTCGTGTGTATTCGGCGTGAGTCACGGGAGTCGGCGGAGCATGAAACACCATAAAACGGCGAACCGAATATTCCGTCTGTCGAAGAGACGAAGCTTCTTCGCCGGAATCGATAGATTCTCGCGGGACGTGCCGAGAAAGACGCCCGCCGCGTCGCACGAGAAATCCTTCAATTCGTTAATCCGCGCGGAAGCGCAAACTTTAACCAAATCGGAATCCGTTTTCTACGGCCTTAATGTTTGCTTTACAAAAGAGATCGCGGCCGTGCGATTCATTTAGGATATGAGTAATAGGATTTGCACGATTTCTGACAACATTTATTTAAACTCGAATTCTGCGATACGAAACGTAAATGTAGAATATGTCGCCGGTGCGACAAGAGATTATAACTGTGTATTTAATATTTCATATACGAATGGGAAGTGCACTAGAAGTTAAAAAAATCGTGGCACGACATTCAAATATTCCAACCGCAGGCTGATTTAATTAAACAAAGGATGGGATCGAGTTAAACGTATCCTCCGCCGTTACGCAACGTGTTGCGTGCTCTGCTTCACTTCTTCAGCAAGCAGCAGCAGCAGCAGCGACCGCGACGAGTGCTGATTGGATCTAATCCGTTTAATTCGGGGAATGAGTTTCAGTGGACCATTTTAATTCGAGTCCGTCGCGTCGCGTTTGCTCTCTCTCTCGCTCGCGCTTGCTTCGAGTGCTCTTCTTAAACTTCAAGCCTCGAGAGCGCTTCAGGCACGCCGTCCCGATATTGAACAGCCTTTTACATTTGTCCCTTAATGATCGGCCGGAAACTTGAGTGCTCAATCTGAAGAGAATATGTTGCGATCTTAACGGAAACTTCTCTACTTTGGTTTCAGGGTTCAAGTTGATTGTAACAAGATCAGAAAATTTTTTGTAGAAAAACTTTCTGATAAAAAACCAAACAAAACCATGTCTAAAATCGAGACATGAGATATCTTTAAGACGTCTTGTGTTCCGATTTTGGACATGTGTGCTGTTTGAGAATGTTAGGATACTCGGCTAGATTTCGAATATCTTGCAAGTGTAAATTGTGAAAATTGAACCCGTGTACTTTCGAGTGACTCGCCACTCTAAGAAAGAACTCTCATAAACTGGCAGGTGCAAATCAGCAAAATTGAACGCGACCTAGCAAATGCGATCATTTGATTTGGTCTTGCCACCTTACGAGAGCTCTAAAAAAGAGTAAAATTGCGCTCAATAAGTTTGAGTGAAAGAGTACTCTTTTTGAGTGCAGTAGATCAGTGTGATAATCCTTGGAATAAATTACTTGTCACTCTACAATTTTGAGTGGAAAATTTCATTTTGTTAAAGTCATTTATTAACCGATCTCTTTACTGAATCGTAATTCACTATACATAGCTTTAGAGTAAAATGGTATTATCACTCCGGTAGAGTAGCCGCTTTAAAAATTTGAGTGAAAAAATCACTCCAACCCTATGAGTGCCCGCATTTACTCAAATTAAAGTGACAACTCTTTTCTTTGAAGTGACTATCGCAATCACTCAAATTTCATAGAGTTTGTAATATATTAGTGACAAAACCACACACTCTATAAAATTTGAAGAGAATGCGAACATATTTTTGTTAATTGTCTCTGAAATACAGAGTTATATTGTGTTTATAATTTCGACAAAATATCTTTCAGCTACTTCAGTTTCTGATTCAAAACAAATGAACATTCTTTCAAGTTACTTCTAATTGCAGTCTTCTTTTATTATATAGATAACGCAAACGTTTTTCAACGTGGCATCAATTGGAATAACACATGTATTATTTGAAATAAATTCTCTTTCAAATTGGTTCTAATTCAGACAGATTTTCCTTTCATTAGATAACATAATTCGGACGGCTTATCGCACGGTTTATTGGTCGTACTCACACAAGTGTTGACCGTACGTCTACCTGCGCGTATCGCGTATTTCCCAGCGCTCGATGTTTGCGGAGAGACGTGGAAGAACAACTGCGATTAGGCGCAGCAACATGCACAAACGACGAGACACGGACGATAATTAAACGGGTTCTCCTCGCAGCTTGTTATCGTAATGGACAACACGCTGGCCGCATAACGCACACACCCCGGTGCACATGCAGAATCACGCCGGACAGGAAACTCGCGGGTAGATAGCAGATCCACACGCGGAATAATAGCACGAACTCGCACGGCGGGCAGAAACGAAGACAAATAAACGTTGAAGGCCTAAACGTCTAGCTAGCGCGACATGTGTCTGCCGCAAAAGTCCAGTGTCCACTGTGGCGTCGTCGTAAGAATGTGTTTAATAGGATCACGCCGGCGGGAAGGAAGGCTACTGGGTGTCTCGAACAAAAGCGCGCGTATGACTTTGTCTCATAAAATGAAGAACTGTCAAATCAATCATAAATTACATCTGAAATCTATATATAAAAATATAAATATACATATGTTCAATTGTCATTTCCCGTGAAAATTATAATATCCGCAAATAAACAGCATTTTTTACGTCAACATATAGGTATATTTTTCAATTAATTTAATTAGAGACTTTATTTTAGAATTCCTGTTTGTTCATTGCAGTATTGAATTATGACATGTTGAATTATTGGTATAAAATTGTATGAAATTCTTTCTTACATACATCAAAATAAATTCGTTTATATTGTGTGCCATTATTTGCGTTTGTATAATATTGAATACTGAAAACTTACTGTTATTTTGCGTTAATAAATTTCCACATTGTATAGTTCTCTCTTTCTCTCTCTCTCTCTCTCTCTCTCTCTCGACCATACTTCAAAAAATATTTTGTCTCCTAAACTTTTTGTAATATTTATCGCTGCGGTGCGTATAACTTAAGTATGTACGCATGTATTTGTAGGTTAGTTCGTTACAAAACGTATTATATGCATTATAAAACAATTATAAGTCATTAAATATATAAATTTTGCAATAAATGTGTCTAGTGTTGTGTGGGGTACCTTGTGACATAAGCTTTTATAGACATACAGCAAATATAGGTTATAACGTGATCTTATGTCTATTTTGGTATTCTGCAGATTATAAGAAGATTGAATGTCTTTTCAAGATGGACAAAAGGTCAAATGCAGAAAAAAAACCAAAATTATATAGCAGAGCTAAGGTGGACGAGGCGACAATGAAAGCTGCAGCGGTGTTTCAAGTCGTCAAAAGAAATCAAAGCATTCGAAGCATAGCAAAATCTTTCAATATCAATCACATGACACTAACAATAAGTCGCTGGGTCACTAAATATAAAGAGGCCACCGAAGAGCACACTTTATTCTGCCTGTCACACAATACCCCATCAGTTGGGTAAAGTGTGACATTTTCCATATTTTCATTATACATTGAGTTATTTACAGATTACAATATTTTGTTATTTATACTAATACGTCTATTCCATTCCTAAAGGTTCAATATAAATGCCAATAAAGTTAGTTTTTACAAATTTCACGCTAAAAACAAAAATTTATTGCTCCGAAAAAAAAGCGTCACAAGGTAGCCTGGTTTCTCCTACGCGAGAAAAGGCGGGCACGCGAGCGACACATTTTTCGCGCGCGAAACGTGACTCATCGCGAATCGTTCGGGACAATTACGCGTTTTATCACACAACACAGTGACTGTCGATTTCACCTGCGCATGCTGTAACTATCGGAACACACTATACACTAAAACGACAGCTGCGGCCAATCGGCCGTGTTACGTGCCGTTTTGTTCGCCAGTTGCGCGATGATAAGGCTACTGGAAAATATATATGTGTGTATGCGTATCTCTGTTGCACGCGTAGAACCCGCTGTAACAGTGTACGGATGAAGATGCCAGTGTGAACGCCGGAAAGGGTATAAGTAAAACGGATGCAGCCCGGCGAGATGTCAAATAAATAAGAGTGTCTAATCGCGAGCTGACGTGCACGCATTAGACTTAAATAACACGACTATTTCTATCAACCAGTTTTGTAAAATTTTATTCTTCACGATCGGTCGGAAAAAAAATGGAAAGGATAAAAGTGATCAGAAGAATATAGATAAAAATTAAAATCGAAAAATAAAATAAATAATAGTTTTATATAAAATAAAGATAAATGAAAAGATATTAGAACGATATAAAAATAGAAAAATATAAAAAAAAATAAAAATAAAGAGATACCTTGCAACGATTATTTTTATATTTAATTTTTATTTTATTTGCATTTACTTTTATTTGTATTATTATTTTTCAAAAATAATGTTTTCAGCTGAAATACTTTGTTATTTGATGGCTCATTTGTTTTATTAATGGAAGGACAAGGTGGGTTATTCCTTCGCATTGTACGATGCTGTTGGTGAGTTTAAAGCATTAATGTTAATCTTGCTAGGCTTAAAATGTCAAGACCTTTCTATTGCTACGCGTGTACACATATACAATGACAATATTGTAACAAATCATATACTTTATAATAGGCTATAATATATATATATATTTTTTAATTATTTGTTTATAACAAAGTGTGCATATTGCCATATCTCCATCAATATATTATCTTAATAAATTTATGATGGTGCGTCATATATTTTTCTCAACATACTTTTTAACAATATATTTTGTGTCAATATGTATGTGACTATATATGACATAATTAATTATTTATATATATTTTTTAAATAATAGACTAAAAGGAAAATATTTATTTGTAAAATTTATATAATTTATATAATATTTATACAATTTTAAATATAAAATTTTGCTAGTTATTTATTAGTCGATCTTTAGTAAATCGTGATTTATTATAACTTTAGAGTGAGGTCGTATTATTCCGGTGCAGTAGAGTAGCCACTCTAAAAATTTGAGTGAAACATTCACTTCTATCTTATAATGAGTGCCCGCATTTACTCAAATTAGAGTGACAACTCTCTTATTTTGGAGTGACTATCGTAATCAGTCTAATATATTAGTGGTGAAACCTCAATGAGAATTAGAGAGTACGCAATCACAGATGTGCGTTATTTACATATGGGGCGACTATAAATAAAACTGTCAAAATGTGTCGCGTGACAACAAACTTGACTAGTGCATCTCATTCTGATAGCAACCAGTCGGTCATTATCGCTATTCGAGAATGTGCAAACGCGGCGAAATGACATTTCTCACGATTGAGACGCGTGGTTTCACTTCGCGACGGCTGCGTTCCATCATCAACCACGAGGCATATAAAGTGTACATTTTTGCGACCTGCGGTGCGAGCGTAGTGAACTTTAGAAGAGAGATCGCGAAAGATTTGTCGCGCGCACATCATGTTCCGCTTCCAACGAAAAATGCACAAACGAGAAAAACTGTATTAAATTTTGTGTATTTGTATCTCGTAATTAAAGACCTCGCGCGCAAAAAGCAGTTTTGAATAGATCTATGATTTGTGACAAATAAAAGTGTGAAATATTCGAGGAGATATTTTGAAGTGTATCCCAACAAGAACCGTTCGTCGTTTCTATCACTTAAAAAATAAACTTACTGTAAAAAAAATTGAAGTTTAGAGAATCCAACTTGTCCTTTCCAATTACCCTTTCTCTCTCACGCTATTATCTTCTATTATGCCACTGACTATCATTTGGTGCACTATACAAGAACACACTCATCACTATTTCACACAAATTTTATTCACCAACTTATACCGTTTTGCGACATTAAAAGATAACGACTCGCGGACGAAAAATCCCTCGGGACGGGAAATAATTTCATGTATGTACAACAAAGCCAACGAAAAAAAGAATGAGATGATTTTTTTATCTCGTTTCGCGCTTGTTTGCCTTTAATTTCGTGTAAAATTCAAATGACAAGAGTGATTGCGTAGAAACATTTTCCGCGATTTAACGGATTTTGTTTTCTCGTACCTATATTTTTTCACGTGAAGAGATCTTGAGGTATTAAATTACTACATTGTTAGTATTACATTATAAAAAAATTGGAGCATGGAATAGATATATATTTAAATTATTTGTGCGATATGTATACGAGAGAACTAAGATTTTTACTCTATATTATTAAAGAGAAAATTTGTTTGCTTTATCTTGTTAAAGTATGTTAGTTCATACTACAATAGAAATTTAATATTATTTAATATTAAATGTTAATATTAAAATGTTTCTACAACACTTAACGCGCGTATTGCGGGTGACTGAACTTAATCGTGAATGTGCAGGCACTGACTGCCACCTGGGAATCGATATTCCGCTACCAGTGGTAACTCTGGTTGAATTGCTATAGCAACATCCGATCAAAACAGAAGATGCGTATTTAGAACGCGGCATGCTAATAACGTTGAAGGCGAGCGAGGGAGAGAAAAAATTGGAATTCGGACTAATGCTGATCGCATCAAGTCTAATTTAATTATATACAGACACAAGAAAATATACTTTATTTTTATAAATTGTGCTTATTGAGAATGTTGTTTTACTTGTTAAATAATATAGGTACTATAGGTACTATAGGTACTATAGGTACATATATGTATATAGTCGCATTATTGTTTATTAATAGTTTTTCTATATACAGCTAAATTGTTGAAGAAATCAATTTAGCTAGAAAGAGTGATGGTAAATTTTGCCCATTTTTGGGACCTCGAAGTTTAAACTTTTTTTCATGGCAAATAGTACTATTAGATAAAACATTAATCCCAGTAAAATTTCAAGATAAGCATAGGCATGGTTCCGGAGATACAAAGGGATAAAAATACAGGATATCGAAAATTCGTATAAAGGTAACTTTGTCATTTTCGGAGATATTGTAAATACGCAAGCGGGTGCTGTTTCAGAATCGTTTGTACCCGTTTGTACCACCGCCAGTTTTGTTTGTACCCTTAAGGAGGTGATTGTACCAAAAATCGAGTTCAAACGATTCCGAAACCCGCTTGCGGATTTAAAATATCTCTAAAAATGACAAAGTTATACCCTTAAACAAATTTTCGATATTCCGTATTTTCATCCTCTTAATTGTATCTCCGAAACCGTGCCTATGCTCATCTTGAAATTTTACTGGGATTAATGTTTCATCCTGTTTCATCTAATAGTACTATTTTGGCATCAAAAAAGTTTGAAATTCAAGGTTCGTTATTTCACCCAAAAAATGGACGAAAAAACAGGTTTTTTTGCCATAACTCTTTTTCATACAAATGTCATTTAATTAATTCAAAAATATTTGTTATCTACTATGTATCTATGTAATGTATACGTATATATAAATTGATATAAAGAATAATTTAGATATTTGCACATAAATAAATTACTTAAATAATTCGTTATAATAGAAAATTGTGATAAATATACATTTATAAATAGCTCATCTTTTTTCTTATGCATGATTATATTTATCAGAAATATTTCTCATACCAATATTATAAGTCTAATACAATGAAACACTTTAATATTATATATAAAATTGAGAGCGGTGATTCAAAAGGGAGCAACGCAAAAAGATTGCTCGTTGCAATAAATCTCGTCTTCAATCAACTTAAAACGATGTTAAATTATTTGGAAAGGCGCAACCCGCGGTATCGCTAAAAGTCGAAACCTGTAAAATGTACGACGGTGCTTACTCCGGATTATTTCTTCCGTGTGGAAGTGCGCCTTTAAGTCGACGACTTAAAGGGGACCGGTCGTCCCTCGAACTCCCGATACGATCAACCGTTGCAAAATTGAGGCGTCGCGTCGCCAAAGAGACCCTTGCAAAGTTGCTACTCTGCAACGAATTCTTCTCTTTCTGTTTCTTCTTCTGTTCCTTTAAATTGTCAAGTCAATGTCATAAACAAAATATGCGGAGAAAAAAATACATACACACACACACACACAACACACATATACATATTATCCAATATACTCTCGTTTTATTCATATTCGCAAAAAAATTGTTTATGAATTTATTTTAATACTTTATATTAAAATTTTTATTTTTTAATTATCTATATGCATATACATATCCTAGTATAACTTAAACAACACAAAATATATATTACCTTTATCATTAAAGAATTAAAGTTAAATTCAAAGTGATAAAAAAGCTGTTAATAATTTATAAAAAGAAATTTAAAATAAATATTTATAATTGGAATAACAAGATGCATTTTTATTCTTTCCAATAAATGATAAACATACTGATAAAACATTTTAAGTTTTTCTTAATGCTTAAATAATTTTATTAGTTAAAATAATGCGATTCTCAGTGATAAACGACGTTTCATTTTTTTTACACTTTATACGCGTGTTAAATAATCGATTGCACATCCAGGAATAAAACATTTTGCGCATTTTTGCATAAATATTATTATAAAGATACAGTTTAACACTTTCGACAGAATCAATGACGTAATGCCCTCTTCTGTTTTCGAGCTTCGCACTTTGCACGATTAATAATGGCGACTATGATCAAAGTTTCGTCCGCAATGATGAGGGATACGTTCATTTGTAAAACGTCCGCAATTATCCGAAACGCGGATATGAAGTGAGCTGTCTGCACGATTATGCTGGAGCACGACGTGATCCGTTCCGTCATCGTCGTCCCTCCCTTGACGACCCTCGTATTAGCAGCTACCCCGCTGTCCCGACAGCTTAAAAACGCTTTAACTTGGCGCGCGGATAAGTACAGATGGTCCCCACCCGAATAAGCTATGCGCGGTGAGTTAATGCTCCACTGAATATTCACGAGTAGTTTTGTAGTGACCCTTATGCAGCTCTCACATATCTAACATAATATGTACGAATTTGCATAAAATCCATTTTAGGCCATCTATTGTTAGAGGTCAATTTTCATCTGTAATTTTACGTATCAAAGTACCTGGTAAGAATATGATTGCAAGTTGTTTTCTAACCCATTTTATTTCTATAGTTTTAAAATAGAATTTATATGTTACAAAGCTCTTCACATATGGTTTAATTATGACATTTTTATTATTAAAAAAATATATATAATAATGTGATATATATTTTATTATAGTTATTTAATAAAATATATAATTAAATATATTATCTGTTTTGTAAGTAATTTAATAAAAATATTAAAACGACAAACTAAATATATCATCAACAATATATTGTATTGTAGAATACTAAAATCAGAATAAATAAATAAATAAGTAAAATAAAATGTATATAAGGAATAAGTAAAATATATAAAACAAGTTTAGATATTTTCTATTGTAAACTATAATTTTGTTGTTGCATGTTTCTGGATGTACATTGTCCAAGTATATACGCGCGGATTATTTTTATCGCTAGCGGATGCAATCTCGCATAATATATTCGGACGATCCATCAAGTTTTGAGAACCCCGAGCCGATTCACGGTCGGAAATGAAAGGGAAACATCGCGAACATTAATTCTACAAAGACTCTCGATATCTCCCAGGACCCAGGAGCGATGCATGACGAAATTTATATTAAAGACGGGATTTCGCCGACTTCGTACTTTACCACAAGTTTCCCCAAATGCCACGATGATACTTCACTTTCCGCCTCACTGCAATCTCCTCGCTACTTTTTATACATATTCATAGTCGTTTATAATATATACCTTTAGATTGATTGTTCAATATTTATTCTAAATGTTATGAAAAAAATGTGAAAAATATGTCAGTCTTATCTGTTTTACGAGCAAAATTATATTCCCAAAAGGTAAATATACGAGATAATCCAGATCAGGTCAATAAAATTTCAGAATCTTACAGGAAATTGAATTTGGAACAAAAAAGTTCCTATAAACATAGGATCCTGCTCAAATAGGTTCGTTTTGTTGAATAAGTTATAGCTAATAAAAATGTTAAAAATCACGTTTTTTGATGATTTTTAAAAATAAGTAGCTACTAATTGTTAAACTAAAGCAAACGCTTTACGCTACAAATGTATAGTGTTTACACAAAGATCATCGAAAGGTGGTTTTTTTTCAAGTTTCTGCTTTTTTCGATATTTTATCTTTTTTTTTTCCTTGCTCGTGCGCATGAAAAATTACAACGTGATTTCTAGCGCAGAAGAACGTTGAATTTTGAATTCTCGACTCGTGCACGAAGAAGTACATCAGGGAGATAAGAAATAGAAATATAACGCACGCAAAAGTAATCAAAGCGAAGGACGACGCCGATAATAATGCAGAAAGACATGGGGTGACGTCGTGTCGGGAAAAAACTTTTTCCATGCTCGCCGAAAATTTTCCTGCGACAGCATCCGCCATTCCCTCACGCTTCGCCGTGACAAATAGCGTCAGTTTCTCTTGTACGTCACGCAATTTCCTCTTTCGCAGCGGTAAAAGACACGCTTATTCGCATTCAAGTTATCCGCGCGGATATTCACGCCGAGACACGTGCAAATCACCAACTACTGGGTGTCCCAAAATTATCGACTTGAATCGATTTTCCTCCCAAATGTATTTTCGAAAAAAGAAATATATTTTTAACGTGAAAATAACTTGAGAGTTTTATTGAAAAGTTCTAATTAATACAATAAAATGGTTCGAATTAAATATCAGAAAGACTGAATTATATACAAATTATATAGATATATTAAAGGAGTAAACAGATAAAGCACTCAAAATTATATTTCTTAGTTAATTCTGATTGAGAGCTTTGCTATAAATTTTTAATTAGAGACTTGATAAAAAATATAAATATAAATTATTTTTAAAATTAAAAGGAATATATTTATATAATATATATATAATAATTTTCTAGTTTAAAACATTTTTAGTTCATAAAACTTAACTTTTTTAAACTAAAATTAAAATCTATTAATAACTATAATCAAAAGGATTTTAAGTGGTTTTAGCGAGGGTTTTAAAATCCTATACTTTAATATTATTTAACATTTGC
This sequence comes from Temnothorax ravouxi, assembly GCA_030770255.1. NCBI lineage: Eukaryota > Metazoa > Arthropoda > Insecta > Hymenoptera > Formicidae > Temnothorax > Temnothorax ravouxi. The sequence goes on along the minus strand of JASTWP010001036.1, from coordinate 4,680 downwards.
ATTTAGACATATACATATGTATATTATTATATATATATGTATATACACACACATAAGTATGTACATAAACTTTTATGTTGTTTTATTAAGAATGTTATCACTTAAGTCAAATTAGAGGAATAAAGGTGAAATTTACAGAGATTGTGCACTTATATAACCCAAAAACCTGTGTTAAAGCGATCTTGTTAGCGGATATATGGGACCTACAATTTAACAGTCTTGTAATTTATCGCATGATTGTAATATTTACCATTAAATAGCTAGACGCTGTACTGCTGGTGGATTCCCTCTTCCTCTGGGACCCGAAGTCCCTCTGAATCAGCGACGTCATCTTTTTCTCAAATTAGTTCACATTACACAATAGTCCTACAATAATTCTACTCTTCGCAATCAACTTAATTAACAAATTACCGCACACTTTATTGAAAATTAAAACACATAAACTTCACGTACGTTATTCGTCAACAATAAATCTGCAACAGAAAAGAAATAGTAATAATCAGATAAACAATTAAATATTTTCTTTCACAATTTTGCTAAAACAATAACCATATATATTACATATCGTAGTAATAAAAATTACAGAGAGAATATACACTGAGAATCTTTGTATCTCGAAAAATCTCGAAAAAACCTAAGCAGTAGTATTTTTATTTTCAAATATGTATGTTGTTACCTCGAAAGAAAACAGTAGTAATATTATTACAATCACAAAAAAGAAATGATATCTCTTTTTAAATGACAGCGCCAATTACAGAGAGAACATACACTGAGAAAAAAATGTGTTAATCTCAAGAAATATTTAGTCCGATACGTTCAACTGAACATTTTAGTTAGTTAACTAAACATTAGTTAAATTAATTAATTAAAGAAACGAAATAAATTGTTGAAACAACTAATATTTAGTTAACTAACTAAAATGTTTAGTTGAACGTATCGAACTAAATATTTCTTGGAATTAACAATTTTTTTTCTCAGTGTATTTTTCGAGATACAAAGATTAGGTTTTTTCGAGGTATAATATTACCACTGTTTTTTTTTTCGAGGTTATAATATTACAAATAATTATTTTAATCACAAAGAATTAAAGAGGTAACATTATAAAATAAAAATATTTAATTAAAATAAAATAAATAAATTTTTCTTGTAAAAAACTTGGCGCTGCTTTTTTAAGGTCAATCCAGAAAAACTTGCATAGGTGCATAAACATATACATAAAGAGATGGATAGGTAGGTCTATTTCCTTTTGCACATATATATGAACCAATCAATTTCTTACGCTTATGTTTATGTGCTATGCAAATTTGTCTGGATAAAGCGGGGAACACAGACTTTTGCATAACACATAATACGTAAGGTCCATACATATGTGGATAAGGAAATAGACCAATCAATTTTCTTATGCTTACGCATTATGCGTTGTGCAGAAGTGTGGGCTCCCCGCTTAAGAGCCTCCGCACAAGACTCTCGTATGATAGCGTATGATAACGTAACGTAGATCAACGCACAAGAAACGTATTCACGTATAACGCCGTAACCGATACGTTTCTTGTGCGTTGACCCACATTTCGTTACACTACATTGCTATAAAAAAGTCTTGTGCGGAGGCTCTAAACCTTAAAAAAGCAGCGCCAAGTTTTTTACAAGAAAAATTTATTTATTTTATTTTAATTAAATATTTTTATTTTATAATGTTACCTCTTTAATTCTTTGTGATTAAAATAATTATTTGTAATATTATAACCTCGAAAAAAAAACAGTGGTAATATTATACCTCGAAAAAACCTAATCTTTGTATCTCGAAAAATACACTGAGAAAAAAAATTGTTAATTCCAAGAAATATTTAGTTCGATACGTTCAACTAAACATTTTAGTTAGTTAACTAAATATTAGTTGTTTCAACAATTTATTTCGTTTCTTTAATTAATTAATTTAACTAATGTTTAGTTAACTAACTAAAATGTTCAGTTGAACGTATCGGACTAAATATTTCTTGAGATTAACACATTTTTTTCTCAGTGTATGTTCTCTCTGTAATTGGCGCTGTCATTTAAAAAGAGATATCATTTCTTTTTTGTGATTGTAATAATATTACTACTGTTTTCTTTCGAGGTAACAACATACATATTTGAAAATAAAAATACTACTGCTTAGGTTTTTTCGAGATTTTTCGAGATACAAAGATTCTCAGTGTATATTCTCTCTGTAATTGGCGCTGTAATTTAAAAAGAGATATCAATTCTTTTTTGTATTTTGTAATAACATAATTTTTTTTATGTGTATCACTTGAGTTATAATTTTTTGGAAATAAAAATACTACTGCTTGGGTTTTTTCGAGATTTTTCGAGAAACAAAGATTACATCTACCACTTGTTACTTCGGTTTTTTCGAGGTAAAGATACTACTGCTTAGGTTTTTTCAAGATTTATCGAGATACAAAGATTACGTCTACCACTTGTTACTTCGGTTTTTTGAGGTAAATATACTACTGCTTATAGGTTTTTTCGAGATTTTTTGAAATGCAAAGATTACGTCTATTATTTGTTACTTAGATTTTTTTGAGGTATAATATTACCACTGTTTTTTTTCGAGGTAACAACACATATACACTACTACGCGTGTACTTGGCGCCTTTCTTTACCTTTTTTTTAAAAAAGGTAATTTTGTACAGATATCATGCCTTTTTTGTAGTATTACGCATTTTATAAACAGTATGTACAGGGTGTTATTTCGATACAAAGATTACGTCTACCACATGTTACTTCGGTTTTTTTTAGGTACGTTTTACGTTCATTCGAAAACAAATTATGTGTACACATAATAAAAATTGTATGAATTAAAATTATGTGTATACACATAATAAAAATGCGGACTTATTTTTATGTCAGACATAATTTTAATTTGTCCAGTTTTTATTATGTCTAGACATAATTTTATTTCAACTAATTTTTATTATGTCATGACATAATTTTAGTTCTGCCGCTAGGGAATTTTTAAGTCGATTCTTATGAATCAAGCTTAAATTCGATGTCTAGGTATCCCAGGTTGCCGATAACGGGTTACAAATAGTGCGCTCCATAGTTTTCGGTGTCCAGGTGTAATAATACGTTGAATTCGTTGTCTAGGTGTCCCACGTTGCCGATGACGAGATCCATATAGTGCGCTCCGTAGTTTTCGGTGTTTACGTGTATTAATACTTCATATTCAATATCTACGTATCCCACATTCGGATTTAAAGTTATTAATACACCTAGTCACCAAAAACTACGAATCGCACTATGTGGACCTCGTCATCGGCAACCTGGAACACCTAGACATCAATTTCAAGGTATTAATACACGTAGACACAGAAAACTACGGAGCGCACTATGTGGATTCCGTCATCGGCAACCTGGGACACGTGTACATCGAATTCAAGGTATTAATACACGTAGACACCGAAAACTACGGAGCTCACTATCTAGACATCGTCATCGGCAACCTGGGACACCTAGACATCGCATTCAACGTACGATTACACCTGGACACCGAAAACTATGAAGCGCACTATCTGAATTCCGTCATCGGCAACCTGGGACACGTGGACATCGAATTTAAGGTATTAATACACTTAGACACCGAAAACTACGGAGCGCACTATGTGACCTCGACATCGGCAACCTGGGACACCTAGACATCGCATTCAACGTACGATTACACCTGGACACCGAAAACTATGAAGCGCACTATCTGAATCCCGTCATCGGCAACCTGGGACTTGTGGACATCGAATTTAAGGTATTAATACACGTAGACACCGAAAACTACGGAGCGCACTATGTGGACCTCGACATCGGCAACCTTGGACACCTAGACATCGCATTCAACGTACGATTACACCTGGACACCGAAAACTATGAAGCGCACTATCTGAATCCCGTCATCGGCAACCTGCGACACGTGGACATCGAATTTAAGGTATTAATACACTTAGACACCGAAAACTACGGAGCGCACTATGTGACCTCGACATCGGCAACCTGGGACACCTAGACATCGCATTCAACGTACGATTACACCTGGACACCGAAAACTATGAAGCGCACTATCTGAATCCCGTCATCGGCAACCTGGGACTTGTGGACATCGAATTTAAGGTATTAATACACGTAGACACCGAAAACTACGGAGCGCACTATGTGGACCTCGACATCGGCAACCTGGGACACCTAGACATCGCATTCAACGTATTATTACACCTGGACACCAAAAACTACGAAGCGCACTATGTGGACCTCGTCATCGGCAACCTGGGACACGTGGACATCGAATTTAAGGTATTAGTACACGTAAAAACCGAAAACTACGGAGCGCACTATGTGGACCTCGACATCGGCAACCTGGGACACCTAGACATCACATTCAACGTACGATTACACCTGGACACCGAAAACTATGAAGCGCACTATCTGAATCCCGTCATCGGCAACCTGGGACACGTGGACATCGAATTCAAGGTATTAATACACGTAGACACCGAAAACTACGGAGCGCACTATGTGGACCTCGACATCGGCAACCTGGGACACCTAGACATCGCATTCAACGTATTATTACACCTGGACACCGAAAACTACGAAGCGCACTATGTGGACCTCGTCATCGGCAACCTGGGACACGTGGACATCGAATTTAAGGTA